>OY821763.1:32908155-33095271 GCA_963682095.1 Potentilla sterilis
GATTCTTTTTGAACTCTTCAACTACTACTGGAACGTTTTTGCCAGTATTATGACCATTCAATATATGATTAACATCAGCTGTTATGACCAGAATTATGACCATTCAGTGGGTGTTTAAACTCAGCTGTTTATGGTCGTTCGGTTCCCTGTATTGATTTCTGGTTTTAATAGCCAAGGCCAACCTCACACTATAAAAAGGGCCTTCTATCCCTCATTCTAAACACACCAAAAAGCATTCAGCTCCTCTTCTCTTAAAAGCTTTCTCTCTTTTGCTCTTGTGTTCCTATTCTGGTGATAGAAAGAGGTACTGCCTCCAGTTTGCAGACTTTCATGAAGCAGTTGAAAGTACCTTATTCTTAAGGAGAGTGTGGCACACACGACTTGACTGTTCGTAATCCATTGTCAAACTCGTTCGGTATTGGTTGAATATTTCTTCATACCTTATTCTTTATTTCTGGAATTTTAATTTATAAATTCAAGTTTTTTTTTTTATCTCAATTTATATATGCAATATCATACCGGCCAATAAATTTTACAGTTTGTTGAGATTTTTTTTTGACACGTAGTATATATGAAAAAGGCCACAAATTTTTGTTCGCACAGAGCCTCTCGTTACTCAGGACCGGACCGGCCCTGACAGTATGCACATATCATGGTCTGCATCCTATAATTCTAAAATGCTGAGAGTTGATACGAAGATGTTCATGTTGTTGTCATGGTATATAAGTATTTGGCTTGATATGGCTGTTGCCGTCGAGAAAGATGAGTACCAATTTTTATGATGATCGTATTAGTGAGTTTTTGCCCAAAAGCTTTAGAATAGGAAATATTTACAAGGTTGTCAAATTAAAAAAATAAATCTCATCATTTTCAGTACTGGTGATTGTTATCCTGCTCAGATGAATTACCTATAGTGAAAGTACATCTTTGATTTTGGCCTAGGCACTGCTTCATTCTAAAGAATTGCTTTAGTGATTATAAGGGTTGTTTTCTTGGAGCTTTGGCTTCCAAAATTGATATTTAGCTCTGTTGACCATTAAGGCAATTCAGAAAGTTTGAGTTCGTGATTGATTGAAAATATATTTGGTTAGAAGTTTCAGACTCTTCCTTGACACTGTGATTATTTTCTTGATCATTCTAACCAGTGGCATGGAATCTTCAAGTTCAGTGGAATAATTTTCTGCTCAATCAAATTAAAGCTCTCTGATTGCAATTTCGTCTTCTCATTCATCTACCGTTAAAGGAATAGCTAGCTAGAGTTGTAAATAGCTTAACACACTATGGTTCGTCTTCGTGTAGAACGGTGTGGAGGGATTCACCCTCTTTCATTTATCGTTTCGCACTGCACGAATAATCTGTTAGGTCTTCTTCAGTTTCACTTTCAAAAATATTAGTCGGAGGTTTGGTTTTTGTTTCCCTCTTCTGCATTCTCTTTTTCTTTCACGTCACGAAGTGATAGAGAGAGGCACTCCTCTTAGATATTTCAACAATTTGACTTTACGTCATTCTATTTTTGCTAAAGGAGTTCTCACTTTTCATGTCAAAATAACATTATTACATTTGTATATTTTTTTTTAATAATAAATATTAGTCTAAGCGTACAAAAATACAACTTAAATAGTATGTAATTAACTTAGTTTTTTTTTTCTTTAACATAAGGGAAATGCAAATAACATGTTTAAGATTCAAAATGCAAAATTTATTTTCTAGTTTTCATTAGGCAAAAATATTTTCCGCAAAAATGATTTGATAACACGTTACAAGATGCAGCTAATATTAGTAGCAAGCAGATGTAGGAATAAAGAATTTTAGATGTATATTAATTTATATAGATTTGTCTAAGAATTGTAGAGGTTTTGGTGAAGCAGATTAAGAAAGTAACTATTGTGCTGAAATTGGGAACCTTAATTTCGATGGGGGACACTACCAGAAAAGGGGTTATAGCCGACGATATGGGAAATAACGGCCGACGAAATAGTACTTCGTCGGCTAGAAGGGGTCATAGCCGACGAATTACTATTTCGTCGGCCACGTCGTCGGCTATAATATTATAGCCGACGAGTTGTCGGACGTCGTCGGCTATAACTATAGCCGACGAAAAGTTTTTGGTTATAGCCGACGAGGAGGGTATTCGTCGGCTATAAGAGTTATAGCCGACGAAAAGTTTTTAGTTATAGCCGACGAGGTGGGTATTCGTCGGCTATAACTCTTATATCAGATCTATTCCGCAGCAGCGAGCTCATTCGTCGAAAACATTTCGAAAACGCTCTGAAATCGTCCAAAACCTCGGCCATAAGCTTGAAAGGTACGTATATTGCTGTGTGTGTTGATTTAGTTGGTTATATGCAGAGGTGTGTTAATTTAGAGTTTAATTAGAATAAATGTGTGATTAATTTGATATATATATATATATATATATATATATATATGTGTGTGTGTGTTGAGATGAGATTATTAATGGGTTGATATATATGTTGGTTAGATAGAATTGAAGTTTTGTTGAAGATTAGTGATTGATTGTTGATTTATAGGTGATTTTAGATGAATTTGATGAAAAAATGTATATATATATTAATTAATTTAATTGTAATTAAAAATATATTGTTGGTATACATAAAAAATACATTGTGTTTAATTAATTAGGGAGATTGACGATGTTTTAATTAATTTAGGGATGCATGTGTATATATATATATATATGTGTGTGTAATGATGAATTTTTTAATTAATTAGTACGTACGTACGTAGTACGTGCATATATACATATCTATATATAGCTATATTTATTTCTTGAATTTACAGGATGGACAAGAGTTGGATTACCCTTGGAAGATGGGATCAGGCGTATCATGATGGAGTTAGGAGTTTCCTGGATTTTGTGATGGCTAACTGTGGAGACACTACACTTCATTATTGTCCGTGTAAAAAGTGCAAGTGTGCCACCCCACGACACCGGTTTTCCATAGAGACAGTGGAGCAACACTTGGCTAGATATGGATTTTGGGTCCTATACACTAATTGGATTTATCACGGTGAACCAGAGTTTGCGGGTCCTCATGATCATGGACAATTTGCCGAGAGAGGGAGTTCCTCCAATGATCCAACAACGAACTGGATCAACGATATGTTTCCTCGTGAGAGCGGTGTCTTTGATGAAGCACCAGATTTGCAACTCCCTCCTCCGGAGATGGAGTGTTTCCCTGATATTGAGCCACTCGAGCCATTACCCAGATCTCCGGTCAACACAAGTGGTATGGAAAAGTACAACAACCTGATCGCATTGCAACAGACTCCGTTATACCCCGGATGCAGTAAGACTGTCCTTGAATCTGTCATGGGAGTGATGAAGATCAAAACGGAGAACAAAGGCACTGTCAAATCGGTTGATGATTGGCTGAAGATATGGGGTGGGGCGATGCCCCCCGGACATCGGCTTCCTACCAGTCATCATAAGGTGCGACATATCCTTAAAGATCTCGGCCTTTCCTACATCAAGATTCATGCATGCAGATACGATTGCGTTCTGTTTTACGGGGAAGGACTTGCAGATCTTGAATACTGCCCAGTATGCAATACAGAGCGGTATAAGTTCACTCCTAAAGGGAACAAGAAAGCTGTGAAGATACTTCGGTACTTCCCACTGATTGATAGGCTTGAGCGGTTGTTCATGTGTGCTTTCACAGCCAAAGCTATGAGATGGTGAGATGAGAGGAATGTGCCTGACGATGACACCCTTAGACATCCCGCCGATGGAGAGGCTTGGAAGAAGAATGTGTTGGAGTTTCCTGAATTTGCATCAGAGGTTCGAAATGTTTGGCTAGGGCTATCATCCGACGGTTTCAACCCTTTTGGCAAGAAAGAGCTTCAGTACAGTGTGTGGCCAGTTATTTTGATTCCGTACAACTTTCCACCGTGGATGTGCATGAAGCAGGAATATAACATGCTCACATTGTTGATTCCAGGCCCAGGTTATCCGGGAAAGTGTCTCGATGTGTATTTGAGACCCGTAATTGAGGAGCTTCGGTACTTGAGTCTGAACGGCCACCTGGTCTATGACCGGTTCAAAAATGAGATGTTCCGGATGCATGCCATGCTTGTTGGCACGATCAGTGACTTTTCTGGGAGGGGTATGTTGTCGGGCAACGTCACCAGGGGTTATAGGGTTTGTTTAGAGTGCATGACTGTTGATTGCTCCAGTCCTCATTGCAGCAAGATTGTCCAGATGCGTCACCGTCGTTGGCTTCCGCATGACCATCCATTTAGGGACGATGCACAGGCTTTTGATGGGACTGAAGAAAGGGGCTGGGCACCCGAGCAATGGACAGGGGAGGAAATATTGGCAGTGTTGAATGAGTATGACTTTGGTCCGCTTAGCAATCATCCCGATGTGTTGCGCACGATTCCAGAGAGGCCGGATCGGTATAGGTTCTGGTCACACAAGAGCATCTTATGGGAACTTCCTTATTGGGCCAGGTTGGCTACCAGATACTACCTGGATGTCATGCATATAGAGAAGAACGTGGGTGAAGTGGTTGGCACAGTTTTGAATTGGGAGAAGAAAACAAAAGACACCCCCAAGGCACGCGTTGATCTGAGAAATATGGGACTGCGGGACCATTTGTGGTTGAGAGAGGGCCGGAGCAAAATGCCCCAAGCTCCTTACACCGTCACCAGGGACCAGAAACATGAAATCTTTGGATGGCTGAGTAATGTCAGGTAACTTTTTATTAGGCATGTATTCCCTAAAGAATCCATCTGTTGTTGGACGACTATATATGCATGAAATCTAATTGTTGTTAATGGCTATGCAGGTATCCTTATGGCTATGCGGGTAACATAAGCAAGTGTGTTAACTACCGAGACAACAAGATGTACGGATTGAAGAGTCACGACTGCCATGTACTGCTTCAACACCTCTTCCCTATTTTCATTCGAGCGTACTTGGAGGATGAAGTGGTTGAGCCGTTAGTGGCGTTGTCAAGATTCTTCCAGAAGTTATGCGCTAGAGAAGTTAGAAAATCAGACCTCATGAGAATGCATGAGGAAATCGTTTTTATCTTGTGCAAGTTCGAGAGGATATTTCCCCCAAACTTCTTTGACATCATGCCTCACCTGATGATCCATCTTCCCCAACAATTGTTGCTTACCGGTCCCGTACACTACACTTGGATGTATCCCATCGAAAGGTACATGTTATTCATAAATTTGATTTATACATGTTTTTAAATAAAAGTTGCATGCTCTTAACATGCACTTGTTAACCTTGCAGACAACTTGGAGACTACAAGAAATATGTGCACAATAAATCTGCGCCTGAGGGGTGTATTGCTGAAGCTTACATTGCGCATGAGTGTGTAACATACGCCAAGTTGTACTTGGGAGCGATGGAGGACCCCCCAAAACATCCAAGTCGAGATGACCCCGAGTTCAACCTATCTATCGTCGCCAACTCTGTTGTACCATACGGAAGCTTCAAGAAGAAGGGTGTGGACAAGTTGCCTGACCATGAGGTAGGGATTGCCCACTGGTGGGTTCTAATAAACTGTCCGGAGGTACAATATTGGAAACGAACCCATCTTCACTGCAAGGAAGTTCGCGGTGATGTCGAGTACCACAACACGACGTTTGCAGACTATTTTCCACAATGGGTAAGTGTAAAAATATATATATTAGTGATAGGAGCACAATGTGCGACGATATTATATGCTTATGCCCTCATTTATGCTTTGTTTAACCCTTATTTGTCTAAGATAGAGTCATAATTTAATTTAGTGTCAATTTGGTAGAGTTTGGCGAAAAATGGTTAAGAATCCGAAAAATGACTAAGTTTGAGAAATCTGGAAAATAATGCAAAATATGTCTTTTTCGTGATTTTGAGATGAGTAAAAGTGCGACCTATCCTTGTCCGAATTTAATGAAATTTGGTGTGCTTATTATTCATATACTGAGGAATAGTGTGTTAAAATTTCAGATCAATCGGAGTTCGGGAAGTCACCCAAAAGTTGGCTGCAAAACGGCAGTCCGAGCAAACCAATCCAGGGGCTTCCAGGATTTTCCTGGGACTTTGATCCAACTTCGAAAAATCATTCCCGACGATTCACAAGGAATTTGATCGAGATATTTTATGGGGAGATGGCTATATGTGTCTAGTTTATCTGAGACTTGGAATCGCATCAATTGGATCTCCGAGAAGGGAGATATGTCGGATTTACTGGAGTAAGGTCATTCCAGCCGAGTTGCTGCCGGTCTTGTGTTCTTGCGGGTTTGGGGCATTTTTCCATGGACCAAGCTCACCAAATGAAGTTGTCAAGCCTACACAAGAAGTTCATGAAGATATGCAGCCCAATCCAAGGAAGAAAATCAGAAAAAGAAGTTTCCTAGAAGAACCAAGAAAGGAAGGAACCAAAACCTTGTTGCACAAGGATTGCCTTTGCCGATTTGGACTAGGTTTTCTACCTAGGGTTTCTGCCGAATTTGCCTCTATATATAGCCATGTTTTCCTACAGAAAAATCATCTCATCTCAAGCATAAACACAAGGCCTAAACTCTACCAAAATTCACCAAAGATCCTAGACAAAAACCTAAACCGAAAATCACCTTCACCTCACCTCAACCAAGTTTCTGCTTTGCCGAATCTTGGAATTTTCTGCTCCATAACCTACTGTCGACATACCTTACTGCCGAGCAGCCTCACCCCATCATCCATACTCCACCGGATCCACACCAAGTGAAGCTCTCAAGGTGTCTCAAAGTGTGATCCACTCCCTTCTTCGGTTTAGTACTTTTTGTTTAGTTATGTTTAAGTTTTGTCTATGAAACACTCATGAATTTTTGGTGATGATTTGTATGTCTATGTATGAATCAATTTTGGTTTTATAAATTGTGTGTTTTGCATGTTAATTTGTAATATGTGACTTGTAGATTTTTAAGTTTGATAACTAGGACAATAGGTATGTGATGTTGTTTGAGGACTTAATTCGATTAGTAATCTAAGGAGTATGCCTTATAAACCGAAACATTAGTTGTGCTTAAGCATTTGTTGTTTGCATGTAAATCTAGGTGTTAGGTTTCATCAAACTTGAAAGCATGAATAATTCATACTCGTAGTTGTCTTGGTTTGTGTTTTCGCAAAGAGTTTAAAACCCTTAGAACTTGCATGTTAAATAAGATGATTGACAACCTTGCTTGTTTGCATGTCTTCGATTTGTGATTCATGTGCTTAATTGTTGGCCCAGTAAAATCGGTTAACATATACCTTAGGATTATACTCGTAGTTAATCTTAAGACTCTAGTAATCAACGATTAGATGACCTCGTAGGCTCTAATTGGGATCGAAATTGGTTAGGTCGAAACAACATTCATACTTGTTCCTTACCTTCTTGCATATTAGTCTACATGTTAAAGAGTCCTTTGTGCTAAATGTTTTGTGAGAGATGATGATCACTTGTAAATATTAGTCTTAGGTTTTTAATTTTCTGTTTTTGTTTCTCTTATTGCCGTGTGTCGTCTAGGGCAGCTTAGTGCTACCGATCCTATCTCAATCCCCCTTGATTTCGTGTGAATATGTATATATGTATATAAGTGTGACAATTATGTGCATATATGTTTGTGAATATTTTTATTAACATTCTCATGTTTCAGGTACCCTTAATCCCCGGCTAGAACGATCCCTACTTATTCTATACTACTAACGATTGTAGGGTTATTATTGCTTGATGCTCGCTTAGGCGACTCGTCAATTAGATGGCTTTCTTTTACAGTTCCCTATTCTTTAATCATAAACACACCAACTGATTTGAGTTATATTTTTCAGCTGATGCAAGTGGCTGCGAGGGGTGGTCATACAAATTACTCAGAGGAATTGAGGCTGTTGTCGATGAAGTCGATATCTTCCACAGTCCGCCCAATGTGTGATGTCAACGGCGTTAAGTATATATGTGAAGCTAGAGACGGGGAACGCAAAACACAGAATTGTGGGGTGATGGTCGATGGTGCAGAGGGGGGCGTGGATTTTTACGGTGTCCTACAGTCAGTTGTTGAACTCATTTATGGGAACCGCATGAAAGTCCACTTGTTCAAGTGTCGATGGTTTGATACTAGGCCGCACCGCATACGGATCGATCAGTACGGCATACTTTCGGTGAATACCGCCACTAGTGTGTATGAAGACGACCCCTTTGTTTTCGCCACAGCGGCCAAAAAGGTCTTCTATCTTGACGATCCATTGAACAAAGGCACGTGGAAGGTAGTTAACCATGTGTCTCAGCGAGACATATACAGTGCTACCACACTTGGTGTGAGCACAGAGTGTCAAGAAGCGACCGCATACCAAGAGCCGGACACCGTTGACATTCCGGAATCCTCCACCATCCGCGATAATAATGTGACACCGGGCAGAGTGGTTCGACTTCCTAGGGGTCAGGTGCCCATGTATGATGTTAATCCGAATCGTCTATATCAGGCAGACGATGACTCAGACGACGAGTACGAGCACCGGTTGCCAGATATGAACTACTATACTACGTCTGACTCAAGTGATGAGGATGATTCTGATTATCATCCTTAGTATACTGCTTATGTATGTATTTGTGTACGATGGTGCATGCATGTATGAATACATTTTTCGTCCTTAATTACCGTTTTCCGAGTTTATGGGAAATTGTATTGAATTGTTTGTGCGATGTTCAGGAATTTATCAGGTGAAATAGGCAATTTTCAGGCCCTAAATGGCAAATTTTCGGAAAGATAAGCATTATAGCCGACGAAATGGACCATACTTCGTCGGCTATAATGCCCATTCTGGGTAATTTAATATGCAAGTCGTCGGCTAACGACAAAATGTTGAAGGTCGTCGGCTAAAGTATAGCCGACGACCTGTATTTCGTCGGCTATAACCCCTGGCCCGGATGTTGACCGAAACCATTACGTAGACCCTTCAAATGCAAAAGTGTCATGAAATAAGATACGACCGAAATATTGAAATACGTCTACGGTTGAAAAATGGGAAGATTCCGACAAAATCTGTGTGCCGAATGTTGCAGTTAGCTGTTTTTTACTTCCGTTTTCCTATGGGTAGCCTGACGTTCGGTAAATATTTTGAGGAAAATTTTTTATACGATTAGTTGCGTCTCATCGATCTGAAACTATTCTCTGTTGAAGGTCAGACCAAAAAACGTCATCTAGACGGGCCAATTTCCATTTTAAAGCGTTTAGAGGTTTGACTTTGCAGTTTGACCGTACCGATCGAGCCTTTAACGTTGTCAGATGTAGTTGGAATTTTTTTCATACATGTATTTAATCTTAACAGTGATATCTGACGGTTGGAATAGATTTTCCAAACTTTTAGATTCGAAATCGGAACATATGCACTAATGTTCCTTAACTTGTTTACTAAGTGTTTAAGTGAATGTATAGTTTCAAATAGTTGCTATACGTAGACCCTTCAAATACAAAAGTGTCGTGAAATAAAATACGACCGAAATATTGAAATACGTCTACGGTTGAAAAATGGGAAGATTCTGACAAAATCTGTGTGCCGAATGTTGCGGTTAGCTGTTTTTTACTTCCGTTTTCCTATGGGTAGCCTGACGTTTGGTAAATATTTTGAGGAAAATTTTTATACGATTAGTTGCGTCTCATCGATCTAAAACTATTCTCTGTTGAAGGTCAGACCAAAAAACGTCATCTAGACGGGCCAATTTCCGTTTTAAAGCGTTTAGAGGTTTGACTTTGCAGTTTGACCGTACCGATCGAGCCTTTAACGTTGTCAGATGTAGTTGGAATTTTTTTCATACATGTATTTAATCTTAACGGTGATATCTGACGGTTGGAATAGATTTTCCAAACTTTTAGATTCGAAATCGGAACATATGCACTAATGTTCCTTAACTTGTTTACTAAGTGTTTAAGTGAATGTATAGTTTCAAATAGTTGCTATACGTAGACCCTTCAAATGCAAAAGTGTCGTGAAATAAGATACGACCGAAATATTGAAATACGTCTACGGTTGAAAAATGGGAAGATTCCGACAAAATCTGTGTGCCGAATGTTGCGGTTAGCTGTTTTTTACTTCCGTTTTCCTATGGGTAGCCTGACGTTCGGTAAATATTTTGAGGAAAATTTTTATACGATTAGTTGCGTCTCATCGATCTGAAACTATTCTCTGTTGAAGGTCAGGCCAAAAAACGTCATTCAGACGGGCCAATTGCCGTTTTAAATCGTCTAGAGGTTTGACTTTGTAGTTTGACCAAAGAATAGCCGACGAAATCCACACTTCGTCGGCTATAACCGGCCCGCAAAGCCCAACTTCGGCCCGGCCCGGATTTCGGGTCAGAGTATAGCCAACGAAATTCGTCGGCTATAACTATAGCCGACGAATTAAAATTAAATCGTCGGCTATAGTCTTTCGATTTAAACCGCAACAGAGGCGCCTCTCCCTCATTTTCTGCTCCTAAACCCGAAATCCCTAATCGCCTAAACCCCTCCCCGACGCCGACCGACCACCACCTAGCCTCCCCGACGCCGACCGACCCTCCCCTGCCCTACCCGACCCCTCCCCGCCCCGTCCCCGTGCTTCCCGACGCCTCCCCGACCCGAACCAGACGACGAGACCGATCCGCCGCCCCTAGCCGCCGTCGCCGCCGCACCCACCACCGGTCCTCGTCCAGACTGCACCACCATGTCAGGTAGTCCCGATCGAGCCTCATTTAGGGTTTTTATTTATTTTGTGAAATTTTGTTTTTTTGTGAAATTTAGGGTTTTTGTGAATTTTTTGTGGAATTTAGGGTTTTTGTGAAATTTATGGAATTGTGTGGATTTCTTTTTAATTTTGTGGAATTTTGTGGAATTTATATACTAATTTTGTGGATTTTTTTGTTAAATTTAGGGTTTTTATATATAAACTAATTGTGGAATTTTGTGGAATTTATATACTAGTATACTAATTTATATATAATTAGGTATAAATATATTTAGGTATATATATAATTAGGTATATATATATTTAATGAAGTTTTTTATTTTTGTGTGAAATTTATGGAATTTTGTGGAATTTTGTTTAATTTTGTGGAATTAACAAGAATTTTTAGGAGGATATATATATCTATATATATATATTTCGGAATATATATATATATATATAATTAGGTATAAATATATTTAGGTATATATATAATTAGGTATATATATATTTAATGAAGTTTTTTATATTTTTGTGAAATTTAAGGAATTTTGTGGAATTTTTTTTAATTTTGTGGAATTAACAAGATTTTTTAGGAGGATATACACATATATATATATATATATATCTATATATATATATTTCGGAATATATATATATATATATATATAATTAGGTATAAATATATTTAGGTATATATATAATTAGGTATATATACATTGAATGAAGTTTTTAATTTTTTTGTGGAATTTTTGTGCAATTTATGGAATTTATATACTAATTGTGCAGGAAACCGCCGCGCTGTAGACCGATGGCTTGGCAGACCGACCGAGAGCGACCCCGACGCTCAGGCAGGAGCCAGCCGTGGGGGGAGTGGATCCAGCGGTCGTCGGGGCCTAGGCCGGCCTATGAGTCGACGAGAGGAGACGTTGATGGGATTGACCCCGAGCGATCCACGTGGGGGCTCCTCGTATGAGTCGACGGGAGCGGGCCCTGACTCGAGTGTCGGAGGAGGACGCAGAGCCACCAGACCCCAGTGCACTTCAGCACTGTTCCAGGATCGGCAGCCGACCCCACCGCGCGCCGATCTGGACCCTCCAGAGATGCTCCCTGTCCCCCCACAGCGACAACGTCCACAGCTACGGGGCCCACCGTCAGGGGGAGCAGGCCCCTCAGGGTCCACGCCCCGTATGTCTCCGCCATCGGGGATGTACATGGTCCAGTTCCTCCCTGCCATCCCTGAGTACGACGCCAAGGGGAGGCAGATTTGGAGGCACGACCGGCCCCACGAGATTCCCTGGGAGGAGGCCTACGTCCACAGGCCTTTCGACTCAGAGGACTGTCGCGGCCTGTGGTGTGTTCGTGAGAAGGACAAGCAGTACAACGACGCAGGTAATTGGTTAGTTTAATTAATTATTTAATTAGTTAGTTTAAATAATTATTTAACTATGTATTCATTTTAATTATGAAACAGGCGTCCTCGTCAATAAACCCGCGGGGACGAGACGGACCAGAGGGCCAGCGAACATGTTGACCCTGGAGAGGGAGCTCGCCGGTGGGATCAGAGAGATCCTGCCCGGTCCCGGTGAGGATGGACGCCCGATGGAGAGGAGAGACACCACCACCAAGTATATCAACGCGACGGGCATGCTCGTGCGGGACAGGGTCCCACTGTTGTGGCCCGACTGGGTCTCGGTAAGAAAATTTAGCCTCCTAGTATATAACTTTTTAATGTTATTTAATAATTAAATTATGTAGTTACTTAATTAAATTAATTAGTTAGTTAGTTATTAGTTATTAAATTAAGTTAGTTAGTTAGTTACATAGTTAGTTAGTTCGTTACTAAATTAAATTAAATTAAATTAAATTAGGTAGTTAGTAAGTTAGTTAGTTAATAAATTAAATTAGTTAGTTAAGTAGTTACTAATTAAATTAAATTAGTTAGTAACTAAATTAGTTAATAATTTTATTTTGGTTAGTTCCTAATATTTTAATTTAGTTACTAATTTATATTTGCGTTTATATGTTCGTTCTTATAATACAGAAAATCTCGAAGACGAACAGCGACAACCGCAAGAGGAACGAGCACCCCCACCACGGCGGCGCCCGCTCCTGGAGGCAGTGGGCAGAGATTGCGCGGAGGGACTGACCGCTGAGGCCGTTGTCGTGGATTCATAAGCAGATGTATCCGGGGCGTCCCGACCAAGTGGTAAGTATTCACCCATCTTCAATAAAAGTGTTTCATTAAATTAATTTATATTTTTTTTTATTAATTCGTTTATTATATTTTCTTGTCAATTAGGCGGAAATAGATGCGGAGACCGACGCGATCACCTTCGGGATCGCGCGAGACACCCTGGGGGAAGGGGCGTCCGACGAGGCGATCGCGGAGTTTGCCTCCACGATCGACACCCTTGAGCTGCGCTTGGCCTCTCAGATCATGCACGCGGCGGTAGGGACGGGCAACAACTACTTCTACCAGAGAGGCCTAGGCGCGGCGGGAGATGGGGTTCTCAAGTACACGTTGGCCAATCCCAGCACGCAGCGTGCGGCTTCGACGAGAGGAGACTTGCAGACGCAGCTGCAGAGGACTCAGGCGGAGTTGGCGAGGGCGGTGGAGGCGCTCCAGCAGGCGGAGTTGGCGAGGGCCGCGGAGGCTTCGGCGCAGCAGGCCAGAGACACATCTGTGGCGGAGATGTACCGATGGATGCAGCTATCTTGGGAGGCCCAGCAGGCTGGACTCCAGCCCCCGCCTCCGCCACAGATGCCCCAGTTCGTCGTCCCCACTCCCCCCCCCACCCCGCATCGGAGTACGCCAGGCGATCAGGATAGCCATAGCCACCGGAACTCGAACGATCCGGTCGACGACGCTATGCGTTTAGGGGGTGATGATGAGTAGATGACTAGTTAGGGGGTTAATTTGTACAGTAGGTAGGATATTAGGGATGGATTGATGTGGATATTTGTTGGATATTTGGATGTTTGTTTGTGGATTTTCTGCAGCCAAACCGAAGACGAAGTGAAATTGGGCCCGAGTTAAATTTTTAAATTTTTTTAAATATTTAGGGGTTATAGCCGACAAAATGGGCCATATTTCGTCGGCTATACCCTCCCGGCTTCCGGCAAAAAAAAGCCGTTCCTGGTACCGGCGATGTTATGGCCGACGATTAATTCGTCGGCTATGCCGGACGTATAGCCGACGATAGTGTCGTCGGCTATGCCGGACGTATAGCCGACGATAGTGTCGTCGGCTATATTTCTGGGTTAGGGGCAATTACGTAATTGTTGAAGCCGACGATCCTGTCGTCGGCAATGTTCGAAGTATAGCCGACGACGCTTTATTCGTCGGCTATACCGCGTGTTTTATAAGCCGACGACTTACCCTGAGTGTCGTTGGCTATACTATAGCCGACAGAGCATTCCCGACGAGATAATAGCCGACGAAGTATCGTCGGCTATGACTATAGCCGACGATTTAATGAAAACGGCCGACGAGATGGCGTCGTCGGCTATAGCCCCTTTTCTGGTAGTGGGAGTTGCATAAACTGCATCTAGGAAAGCCTTGTACATGCAGGTGCAGCATTAACATATAATACAATGTGTATAAAAGCTTGAGTTTCTAGCTAGCTGGTGTTTTCTTGTACATGCACACCTGAAATATGCTCAAAATTAACCACCCTTGGATGCAGCAAACACCTAGTCAGCCAGGTTGAAGAGAGTTTTCTTTTGAAAGATAAGCACTTTCAGGTTGCGGAGTTTGATGTAACGATTGTGTACACAAATTTCACATCAAGGGGATTAGCTAGCAAGCTATAATTAACCCATGCATTTAGGGCCTTGGATGCTTTGAGAATCATAACTATCCCAAAGTCATCATGGGTTGTAGTCATAGTTGTACTGCCAGGCTATATTATTTATTAATTAGACTAAATTCAATTTGACTCCCCCAACTTTAGTTCCCTTGTCAGTTCACTCTCTCAACTTTCATTTTAATCATGTTACTCATCAAAGTTTTAATTTTCATCACCCGTGGCCAAAATTCGTTTATAGCGGGAAACCATGATGTCATTCTCTAACACTATGGCACACCTCAGTGCGATGTTTTGCTTAGATGATTAGAACTATAACTAAATGCAACTTAATCTAAAACTCTACTTTTGGATAGTTTGGATGTTGAACAAATTTATGCATCATTGGGTTGCTATTTATGGTTAAATTACGGATTTGGCAATGTGCTTTCATGTTTTGGTTTGGATTTAGTGGTTGATAATATGATGATCGTATATGTGGTTTTATAATGTATTAGTAGCTAATCATGTAATGTGCTTTCAAAATGTAAAAAATAAATGGGCCATAATGTTAGGGAATGACGTATTGGTTTCCCGCCATAAACGAATTCTTGACACATGTGATGAAAATTGAAACTTTGAGGAGTAACATGATTAAAATGTAAGTTGAAAGAGTGAATTGATGAGGGAACTAAAGTTGGAGGAGTCAAATTGAATTTAGTTCTACATATATATATATATATATATATATATATATATAGTTCCTATCTAGAGCGAATGTTCGCTTTGAAATTAAAGTGTGAAGTTCCTTTTTCAACTCACTTTTCAGTCACAATTTCATATCTCCACTGTTTAGATGTTAAAACCTAATGTATAGATCATCTCTGCAAAATTTCATCCAATTTGATGATCTTGAAGGTATCCAAATTGTATTAAATCAATGAACAAACCGAATATGTCCAACATGAACTGTTCGTGTAAATCATCATAAAGAAGACTCAAACGATCATCAAATTAGATGAAATTTTACATCGATGATCTATACATTAGGTTCTAACATCTGAACGGTAGAGATGTTGAAATGTGACTGAAAAGTGAGTATAAAAAGGAATTTCACACACTAATTTCAGAGCGAACCTTCACTCTGGATAGAAATTATATATATATAGGCCAGATCTAGAGAGGACGTCCTCAAAATGTCCAATAGTGCAGATTTTCATTTTTGACCTACTTTTCGATCGAATTTTCTCATCTTCACCGTCTAGTATCTAAATAATATTGTGTAGATCATCTCTGCAAAATTTCTACCAATTTCGTAATCATGAAGGTCCTCAAACTCGAAAAACAAATGGACGAACTGAATTATGTCAAACTTAACCCGCTCATGTTTATAACAGAAAAACATAATTTTGAGGGCATTAACGATTAGGGCTGGGCGTTTGGGCCCGAAGGCACGAAAGCCCGACCCGAAAAACCTGAAAAAACCGAAATTGAATGGGCCTGAATTTCCTAGGGACCGAACCGATCAGGGCCCGACCCGATTATGCATAAAACGGGTCGGGCTCGGGTCTCTTTTTTTCTTGGACCGAAAGCCCGAACCGGGCCGATTGTTATATGTAGTGTCATGTGTCAGCTTATGATCAATTGGTCAATAATTAATTGAAAAAAGAAAAAAAAAAAAAACTCTAAAGTCAGTTTAGGGAAATTCCCGTGCCCAGTTGCCCACTGCCCACCCCTCGTCCCCCCCTCAGTCCTCACATACCTCACTCACCCAGAAGGCCAGACGCCCAGACCCATCGAGTCGGCGATTCCTCTTCGTCAGCTTCGTCTCCGACCCGTGCTGGCGTGCCCACCCACTCACCTGCGCGTTCATCTTCGCCTGCGCACTCATCTTCGCATGCGCCTTCGTCTTCCCCACTCACCCCCTCGCCTGAGTCGCCTCAGCCTCAGCCTCAGCCCTGCCTCCGACTCTGCATCTATCGCCTTAATTCATTCTTCAATTCAATTAAGGTAGACTTCAATTACAATTTCTCAATTTCAATTTGTTGAGGTGGCGATGGAGTTGAAGACCCTTTTGGCGTCTGAGAGGTTTTGGGAGGTGAATGGGTTGTGGGTCCGGGTTTGGGTTTTGCCTGAATTTTGAGGTGGGGGTTTTCAATGAACAAATTTAATCTGTTCAGTATGAATCATTCGTGTTAATCATGACTAGGAATGTTTAAATGATTATCAGATTTGATGAAACTTTACATAAGTGATCTATACACATATACCTAAATACTGAACGGTGGAGATGTAGAGATTTGACCGGAAAGTGAGTCAAATACGGAGCCCCGCTCTTTAATTTCAGAACGGAGCCTCGCTCTGAATAGGGATATATATATATATATATATATATATATATATATATATATATATATATATATATCTTATCTAGAGTGACGCATTTCGATAAATTCGGTGGTTACCAAAACCCAACCAATTTTATTGGTAATTTTCGGTTTCAGTGTTTTCAATTTCGTTTGCAAAAAATCGGTTTTGAGATTTGGTAATTTTCTGTCAGTATTCGGTTGAATCGGTATTTATCAAACCAAGTGGCAGCCCTAATATGAACTCAAGATCCATAGAAGTTTTATGAGTATCGTTTTTAGTGTAGATAAAAAATGCAAGTAGTTATCGTGGCTGATTGAAGAAATTTGTTATCGTGACTAACTACATGCATTGATTTGTCTCCGCGTATCGAATTTTTTTGATGATATAGTCGTTGTTGACTGTATAAAAAAAAATAAAAATAGTCAGATAAACTAAAAGCAAATTCTGGCATGGGGTTAGAAATAAAACAAATCTGGCAGAGGCCAGAGGATGACAAACCCAGCTAATTATTCATCGATCAAGCCTTAAATAAATAAGAATTAATTTCAGTTTACCTATTTGAATTTTGGCCCAACTATCATTTCAGTCCCTATTTTTTTTATTTCATCAGCTACACCCCTATGCTTCCTAAATTAATTAACCGTTACCAATTTTGCTAGCTCTAATTTTTTGTTATGATTATAAGAGATAATCTGGACAAAGCAATGCTTTCAAACTTTTTTTTGGTTGCTGGATGTAAAACATTTAATTACATCTTACTAGCTTTGCTAATCTTTAAGACAATATTATTCCTATTATTAATGAAGTGTATGTTGTGTTATGGTTGTGCTATTTCAGTAGTTTAAACTCTATGTTTGGTTATTGCAATAGTAGTGTTTATATTCCCAGATCTATATCAGATCAAATTTTTTTTTTAATGATAGTACATCAGATTGATTCATACCGAGCTCTAAATAAAACTTTAACTTCTCTAGCCTTATCTGAATTTGTAAGGCTATAATGCTTTTGGAGGAAAAACATTTGCGTCTAAACTCTTGTTTGTTTATTGTATTGGTATAAAAATGTAACTTGTCAATTATAGCCCTTATTGTGGGTATGTCATTGCTGCCACGTCATCAATTGACGGATCATTTGGACGGAATTTACAAAAGTGGTGACAGCAGAAGCACAAAGGTGCATGTGATGAAATAAAAAAAAAAACAGGGACTGATTGGGCCAAAATTCAAATATGTAAACTGAAATTAATTCATATATATACTACTTCAATTCATATGAACATTTTGATAGACATGAAGAAACTTATTTGTACTCTATGCAGGAGATAACTTACTCAGTTGCTAGTTAATTTAGAAGACTAGTGTTGTTAATATTTTGGAAGACTGTTGCTGCTAACATTTTACAAATAGAATGGGTGTTTTTGTACCTTGAAAGAGTTTCCGTTTATATTGAGTATTTTACAAATTTAAGGAGAAACTCTGGTATCCTTCTTATTTCAGCAGTAGAGAAGTAGAAAAAAGAGCTTGTCCCTTTTGTACTTTTGAAAGTATAGTTGCAAACAGATCTCTTGCCCTATATTGAAAGGACAATATCTTTTGTATATGTAATACCAGACTATAACTATAAGTGTTAGTTATTTTCGAATCGCTGTGTTGTTTTGTAAAATTTATATTCTGAATGTATACTTGTTGTAAAGTTTGGTAATACCAAAAACCGAATTTGGTAGGATTAGTTAATTACCGAAAATAATAATAAGAAACAATTTCTTTCATAAAAAGTTATGTTGATCAGTGTGCATAAGATAGACATGAACAACAAATTAGAAGCCCAATATCAATTAAATTGCGTGATTCAAAACACCAACGAAAATTCCGACCCTAAAAGTAACATTAAGTGGTGAATTCTCAATGTTTTTTCAGGAATTAGCTTTGATTTTAAGTTTTCCAGATGCAGTGCTCCACTCTTCCTTAAACTCTTCTGATTTCCATGCCGTGCATGGCTCACTCAAATCGATCAACGGTGGGAGAAAGCATAATCGATTGAAAAATTTCTGGCAAAATTCTTTTTAGGTAAATTCCTCATTCCTCGGTTCATATTTGAACTAAGTTACAGACGCATTAGACAAAGTGTCGACGTCAGTAGTTTATAGTTTCACTCGTTTTGGTGGTGGTAACTGATAAGACAACTGGAATTGAACAATGTCTCTCATACGGTGCACATGTTCTAGCATAACTTTCCCACACCTTGCAAATAAAATAAAATGTCGTGTGAAATAAAAAACTTTGATCTATGAATTGAACAAAACGTGTCAAATAAAATTTCATATATGAATTGACATGCAACTATGTGTTTGATTATGGTTGATTGGGACGTTGGGACCGTGATCGAAGGGAGTGAATTTTTGTTTTTTATTTTTCTCTACATGGTCCTTGATCCTTTGTTCAAAAGATTCGAGAGATCTCTCCGGAAGAAGATGTAGAAGTTTAAGTATAGAGCAATTGTTTATTACTTCGTATTCTCTGATAGTAAAATTTTATAGATAGTGAAGAATCAAGATGTTGAAGCTAATCAGAGAGAAACGGGCGCTAAAGTGACTGCCTATTTTAGAAGCTAATTAAAGAAGCTAGCTTGAAACATATGAACAATGAATGGTCGAAGAGACCAATAGATCCATAAGAGAAATGTATATAAGTGGATATGAATGTATACAATATACCGGAAAAGAAATTGATCTAGTCTTTTTTAACGAGCAACATGTGTTGTTTAGTCTATTTGTGTCTTTGAACCTTGTTACTTATCATATGAGTTCATCTCGATTCAAGTTTCTATCTTTCTATTACGTACAATGTTTTAACATTTTACTCATATTATACAAATCTATATACACAAAACTACAATACTGTACATGAATTTTGTTGAACCCGTATTCCAAACCGTAAACAGAAAACGAACAAATAACTTTTCTAACCTCCAAATATCCGTTTTACCAACGGATAACAGCGCCACATCAGCGTGACAGTGTAACTTTGACATTGATGTACTCATAGAATCTCATAATTTTGATTAAAAAGGAAGGTATAATAATAGTAAAAAAGGTAACCAATCAGAACGCAGTAAAAGAGGCGGCATCGCTGTCTCCAAACCCCAACTTGGCTCTTTAAAAAGGAAAAAGTAAAATACAAAGACAGAACAGAAGTCTCCTCAACCTTCTTCACCCTTCTTCTTCTTCCTCAACCGCGGCTCTTTGCTCTCTAAGGTAAGATTCCTCTTCTCTGCAACTCTGGGTTTCTAATTCATCGTTCTTTTTTGGTCTCAATCGATGATGGTCTGATTGGTATCCTAAAATTCATGCAAAATTTGATTACTTTGACTCCCCACCCCACCCCTTTTGTGTTTGTTGTGATTGATGGTTTGATTGGTTTTGATTTTGGTGAGTTGTGTTTAGAAGGAAGAGTTGGGTAGTGGGCTGGGTTTAGTTTTCTCTGATGTGTTGTTGAGAATTTGATTTCGAGTAGCTTGCGCGGTTTGAGCTTCAAAATTAACTTTAGATTTGTTTTTGTGGGAGAAATGAATTGGGTTTTGAAGAGATTGAAGAAAAAGGATTTCGGTTTTTGAGAAAGAGTGCTGTATAGCTTCAAGATCATGTATTTATTTCAAAACAGAATTGGGTTTTTGTGTTTGGTATTGTCTATGTTTGATGATAACAGAAATGAGCTTCTTGATTCGGTATTGTACTTTGCTTGATGATAATGCTGCTGGTTATGATTGGCCACAAAAGCGAATGCTGGTTGTCTAATTGATGTAGGAGAATAGTTTGAGCTGTCTGCTACTATCCATTATGTTCAATTGAATTAGTTCGCGTGTTTTATGCAGTTATTACCAATAAACAATCGAGTTAGGTATTATCTTGTGAGCGCTTATTGTTTTAGTTAGACTTTTACTAGTTCTCCTATTGTCTCTAGCTATGTGTCCAGGGTCATCTTTGTTACCTGTATTTCAATTCACTGTTCTAACTTAATGTTATTTGGGATGAACTTTGTAATTGTAACCTGAACAAGTTTGTGTTTCCTGACTTAGGTTGAGTTATGCTAAACCACAGTTGTTATTCTTCTGCATCTGCTTTTGCAATAAAGTTTAGTTAGTGCCACTAGATATTTCTCACCATTGCTTGTAATTTTTTGCAAACAGAAATGATGCTGTAGTAGTGAATAGTATTTGGATTTGGCATCTGTTCAAGTAGACTTTCAGGTTCTTATTCCTTTCAATTCTATATATATTTTGACTGTACTCGTCTTAATGAAAGTGAATGGAACTTGAAATGTCAAATCAAAGATTTTGAGTGGTGGGAGTGGTTGATTTCTTGTTTTGATCCTACATGAACACTTTCTTTGATTTTGTGAGGATATCTGCATTACGCTTTTATAATCTTAAATTGGTCCACCTCTTCATAGTCTGTTCATGTCTTTTTGTTTATCCTGTTTGGATGGTGTGTTCTGTTTTTCACTTTTTGGTATCAGTTACCTTGGTCTGCACTTGTTAACAAGGGTTTTAACTCTTGCAATGCCATCATCAGCTTTTTGACTCTCGGGTTGGTTCTAGGATCCTCTGATGCATGAATAGTGTGGAGCTCAGTGAGTTCTACTGTATAAAGATGTTCAATACATGTGAAATGATGATGTAATGGTGCTTCAATTTGTTTTTATTTATTTTTATAGAAAATGGAGCTCTAATGATTACATTTATAATTGATGATGATGCCCTATAGCCCATGTTACAAAATTAAAAACAGAACATAGTTCAAGTACTTGAATTTTCGTTGTCTAACTTTCGAATATTTTCTTAGTAACTCGGTATGTGGATCTGCACTACAATTTGCTCACCGAACTTACAACAATGCTTTGTTACTACTACTTGGCATGGTCAATAACTGATTTTTCTGTATCAAGGGTTTATCTGATCTTTCTGTCACTATTATCCTCTTTTGAGTTAATTTATCACATGTATTGGATACATGCAGACCAAGCAGATCGACATTTTATGGATAAAGGAGTACCTGGAAAGGAGGCCCTGAATGAAGTGACCCGTGAGTCGCTTATTGCCATTTCTTACTCTGAACCAGAGAAGAATCTCACTTCTGATAAGTGGAATGGTGAAACTCTGGTTAAAGCAATAGATTCTGAAGGAGAAGACAAGTTCAGGTCTGAACTGATCTCTATTTCCTATACGCTGTCTTCAGAGTTTGGAGGCTTTCCTGTTGCCAATGGTGAACTTAAGAACTAGGCTAAAGCATTAGGCTGCAAGCAATCCATGTATTAACAGAGCACAAAGTGATATTATTTGTGACTTGTGTTATAGAAGTTTCACATTTTCTGTATAATAACCTTGGGAGAATGAATGGAAATGTGTTTATGGACATCTTTGCTATATCTTTATTCCGCATTTGTCATGCTATATATTGTAATTGCTCTTGCCTATATCCGCTCTCCAGTTTGTGTGAAATTATGGAAAGGAACCTACATGACATAACTAAGAATTGATTCCACCACAACAAGTGCACCGTCTCCCCAATGAAGGGTATGAAGGTGAAAGGTGAACTTCAGTGCCTCTTATGCCATCCCCAACTTCAAGATACTGCACATCTGTCCTGTAAGTGCCCCATAGCCTCCTTGTCATAATGTCAAAGCTCCCTTCCATCTGCAAAGTACACTTCTTCCTCATATTAATTTCAAAAATGGATGTTAGAACAAGCACTACATCTCGAGGCTGAGGTTTTTGAGAAACCTTGAGACTATGTGGGGACTATTGACCAATAAAAACAGAGTTGTGGCCTGTGGGAGAATAGAACGTATTGCCCCTTACATATTTTTGAGCTGTATGACGTATATGGTTAGAAGATTTCCCGAAAGCTAGAGCAGTTGAAGCTCCAACAAAGCAAGCAAGCACGCCTGGTCCGGAAGCCTGCATCTAAGAACGAGTTTAAAGTCAATGTTGACGGGGGCATGTGTACCACAGGTGCCTAAAATTGTGCAACATGAGTATCTTTTTTCTCCTATGTACGTCTTTGAAAACAATACCCATGTATATCAATGTAAATGATTGCTAATTCACTCAAACTGAAACTGTATATTATCACAGAGGGCAGATATGAAATTAGTGATATGCATGTTTAAGTAATATTATAATATGAGAAAAGTGCACAACTTCGTCTGATAATTCATTTCGAAAAGGGAGCTTGACCTGGCTTCAGATCCCTCCCTGGTATCGTCATAAACTCATAATCTTTTGTTCTTTTGGTTCTTGGTTTGCAATGCTATCAAATACATCTATATAGGTTAGGTCTCTTAGCAATAGCTCTTTTTGGTTATGCTTTTCATAGGGCGGGTTATATTGTGTAAGTAGTTTCTTTTCTTTCGAGAGTTAATTGATCAAATGGTGTCTCACCTTTTAGCTATTCTAACTTTTAGTGTCTTAATTTTGTAAAATATCAAAACAGTGTCTCAAGTTCTTACTCAGATAGAAGATTGGTGTCTGAAGACGTTAGTAAAGAATATTATGTTAGAATATTCTGTTAATACTGTGAAAAGACCAGAATATCCTTATTTTCTGTTTTTCTTAAATTTTCTTTATTTTACATTTTAACGGAGCGTGGTGGGCCCATGAATTTGTTTATTTAGCATACTACAAATATATAATCTATCCTCTATACTCGAAGGTAAACAGTTAATTTAGTCATTAATTATTAATTTATTTATTAAATATTAGAGAAACTGAACAAGATTTAAAAGATCTAGAAAAGCGAGAAAAATTAAGAATATTAAAAAACTTTAGAGAAAAGCTTAATAGAAATAGGATAGGTTATTGGAATTTAATTTTTAAATTTACAAAATGTATCTATATTATAGAAAAACAGATTGCAGATCTTAAACAAATACATCTTTGGCAACAAAACTTGGCATGTTGAAGGCTAGATCTTAGAATTGGTAAGTAATTAAGTTTTAGTAAGCAAGTAAGTAAGTAAGTAAGAAAGAAAAAAATTAAAAAAAATTAAAAAAATAATTTCAGTATTATTTAGGAAAAAAGGTATATTGGTCAGAAATGGCAAAATAACAAACTCCGTTAGAGATTTAACAGCTCTAGGTACTAAGGTTAAGTGAAGGTTAAAAGGTGAGACACCATTTTGAAGTTTTGGAACGTGAGATACCGAAAGTTAGAAAATAAAAAAGGTGAGATATTGTTCAGTCCATTTTCCCTTGTTTCAACGATATAAGAGCATCTCTAAGAGGCATGGTTAAATTACATTACAAATTTGTCAATCCACTTTGTCAATAGACAAATTTAACAATCATTTATCTAGCAAGACTGAAAATTATCGAAGAGAATGCAAAGTTTATTTATGCTAGGGTTTCGGTTTAGCACCCAAGCACCTTTCATGGAGATTCTTGCTTGGAACTGTAGGGGATTGAATAACGATTGTGCTATAGAAGCGTCATAAACCTTAATGCGTCAAAAGAGGCCTTCATTAATATTTTTGACGGAGACTAAAATCCACGATTGGGATTACATGAATAGAAAATGTCCACTTAGTTCAAATTTGGCCCCCGCATTACCCATTCCAATGACCACCCTAATTTCATCCCCTATTAAACATAAGGTAACCACTTATATTGCTCATTTCAACAAATCATTTCAACCCTAGTACAGTTTTAATACTTTTCTTACTTTTTTGCCCTTTTGCCCTATCTAACAGATTTTTGAATTATAACGTGCTGAGAAAGTGGAAGATAGAGAAGACTCTGCCGGAAGGTCACCAAACTCCGCCGGCGTCCAATGGCCGATCGACGGATTCCGGTTACCAAATTTTTTTTTTGCCAAATTTTATATTTTTTTTTCGATATTAAATTACTGACTCTGACTTTAAGCATGTTACTGACTCTCAGTAATCAGGTTACTGACCCCCAGTAAGCATTTACAGATTCCAGTAAGCATGTTACTGACCCTCAGTAATCAAGTTACTGATCCCCAGTAAGCACTTACATATTCCAGAAATCAAGTTACTAACTCCCAGTAATCAGAGTACTGACTCCCAGTAATCAGGTTACTGACCCCCAGTAAGTGACGACATTGGGTATGGGGTAATTTTCCAGAACTCTGCCCCTCTGTCTTTAACTGACAGCAACGAACCCCAACCTCTCAGAACTTAATGCCATCCACGTCACCACCAAAATACCCACTCAGAACCAAGGAATTAAAAATCGATATTATGGCGATATTTCGCCGATATTTTCGTTTTTCCGTTCAATCGATATTTCGATTAAATTCTTTCAGTTTCTCGTCAAAATTTCCCGATATTTCCGATATTTCCGTGAAATTTCTGATATTTTCCAGAAACTTTTTATCTTACCTTCAAAAACTAATTTTCAACAATTTAAAACACTTAATTTTCAACACTTAATTTTAATTTCTAACTAACCTTCAAAAGTTAATTTTATCATACTTATGTTTTGATTTCCTAATAAGTTTTTTACTCATGCATGCTTAATAGTAATGTGTCTTACACTATATATTTTACTATAATGTATATTTTTGTAACATATAATTAAAATAGTAATGTGTAATCATTTTACATGATAATGTATGTAATTACAATTTTATTGGCATGATTTTTCTATGATGTTCTAATAAGCTAGCTTTTTTTTTATGTAGCGATTCAACAACTATATAATGGCTAGTGGCAACGGGTCAACGACTATATAATATCAATTTCTGTATGGTTTTAAAAAAACTTCATGTAGTTGCTTTTGTGAAATATTATGTACAAATAATGTTAAAGGATGTGATAGTCTAGCCTCATTTTAGGTTTCAAGCATAAATTATATATATTAAATCATATTTCAATAAATATCAGCTCGATTCACATAGTAATTCATATAACATTTCAATAAATTGATATGTATTTAAATTTATTAATATTTTCTTCTCACATATGATCGATAACATAGCATAAAACAACTTTAGAAAGTTTCAATACAAATTTCCATGTATTTCTTATAGTTTCCGTCGTTTTTGTCAAAATTTCTAATGGATCGATATTTTATCGATATTTCCGTCGAAATATCCGTATTTTGAAACACCGATATTTCCTCGATATCCGATATTTTACTCCTTGCTCAGAACTCCCCACGTGTTGGTGTCCTCCTCTCTCGTACTCTCACGCTACAGCTAGCCGGATCCACCGGATTACCTGGAATCGCTGGTGACCAACCAAAGCCTCTGTGAGGTGGAGGTCCAGGTGGGCTAGGGCCAGGTCGGCGCGGTCATTGGAGTCGCGGAGGTGGTCGCGGGAGTCTGTGGACTTGAGGATTTGGTTAAGGAGGAGGTTGTGGCCGGACTTGAACCATTGCTTGAAGGAGAGGGCGATGTCCTCGACCGGGATCAGGGACGTGTCGGGAGGTGTGGCGTCGGCGGCGGTGGTGAATGAGAGTGAGCGGGAATCAATGCTGGTGAGGATGGCGAGGGACTTGAATATGTAATTAGAGGATTTGTATGTGATTGTTGGAGAAGGGTTGCTAGGGTTAATTAGGGGTTTTGGGATTTAGGGCCGCTAGGCAAGGCGAGGCGCGGAGGAGAGAGATATTGAAAACTGGATCGGGAAGAGAGAGACGGAGTGATTAATATTGGATTAAGGGCATATAAATCATTTTTCTAAGAGTCATTGGATTTGGGTACTAACATTGAACTGGGCAATTTTTATCCTATTTCTAACTAAATGGTCGTTTTCCCTTATATTTTTTTAAGAAACTAGAAAATCCATTAAATAAAACCATATTACAACCCGAGGGAAAATATCGGTGGTGGACAAAAGCCCCACTCGCCTCCCTACCTAAAGAACAACTGTTACAGTGGACAAAAACCGATAGGGTTAAACTACAATCTGACCTATTTTAGAAGTATCGATACATCCTTACAGCTAACCTCAAGAAGAAACAACCATTTGTACAGGTAACCTCCCCATTACACTGACAACAAGAACTAACCGACCTTAAAATAGTCCTTGGAAACAACACCATAACCATGACACACCCCGCGACACTATTAACGACACCACCAAACCAACCCAAGACCCTCGCTCAAAGAGTAGGAACAACAAACCAACAAACCCCAAACAACCAAAATCCTAAACCCTCGCTCAAAGAGGAGGGACAACTAAACCCTCGCTCAAAGAGGAGGGATGACTAAACCCAGCAAAAAAAAAAAACTAGAAACTAAAAGAAACATAAACATAAAGAAACAATCATGCCCATCATCGAAGTAAGGCCAATTGGGCCCAAAACTTGAACCCAGCCCAAGACAGCAGCTGCACAGACACCACCATCGCATCTCCCATCCGCCGACACTCTCTAGATCCCAACCGCCATCGGAATCCGTTGCCGGCAGAGAATCAGATAAGAGCAATCTCCTCCATCACACCTCAATCCTGGAGAGCCAGATGCGAAGGGACAAACTTAACACCAACGCCTCCTTTCCACTTCCTCAAGCTTACAATCTACCTCTGAAGCCACAATGAAATCCGGATGGATCTCCCACGCTGCAGGTCAGATGCAGCCGTCGGCTGCCCACCAATCACCCCGGCTGCCACGAGCCCTTCTATGCTGCCGCCAAACTTCAACCAGACCCAAGAAAAAGGGTATTCCTCTTAGCCCTGATCTTTGAACAATCGGCCTCGTACCAACATCCACATCCCGTCTTTCCGCACTCGACTCACAACAACGAGGCTAATATAACCTACACCTACGCGGTGGCGCAGCCTGACGAGAACAAGTTTTCTAGGGTTCAGCGCTTTCTTTCTGCTCCGGGTATACGTCTTGCGTCTGCAACTAGGGTTTTGGAACTGTAAGTGTTTTTTCAGCGAAAGGGGTTCAGGTGTGGAGTCGCACTCTTCAAAGAGGATGGTCTCGATGTACGTTTTCTATTGAAGTACAAGTTTTATGTCGACGTTGAGGTTCATGCGGTGGACGGATCTCGGGTGAGATGGAGAGTGTTTGGGCCATAATTGGAATTTACTTCAATTGGGCTTTTACCCCGAGACCCAGAGGGGTTTAAGTTAAATCGAATCCAATATGAGCACTTCCTGTTCCATTTGGGGAAGATTGCTTGGAACGAAAGTATTGATTTGCTACCCGATCAGATTGGGGTTATTTTGTAGTAATCCAATTACACAAATATACGAGTTACCTTAACGGATAATAAGGTGTAAACGCTGATTGGGTTAACTAGGGATTGTTTTGGATAGCAATCTATTTTGGAAAGGTATCTTAGGCCAAATCAGTGATTGATTCTCTTTGGAGTCGATTTGGCTTATCTCGGCTTTAATTGAGTGATGATCCGGGCAACATACGGTGGGGAATGAGTTCCCTAAGTAAAAGGAAAGACTGATCTCAATTTATTCTTAATTGATTTAATTGGAGTCGGTTTGAGGAAGGACAATCCTAGTCAATCCCGGAATCCGCCAGTCTGGATCTTCATGCACTAGGGTTTCGGGAACCATATAAATATAACTCTTTTGCAACTGAAAAAGGGTTCTCAACCAAATACAAACACACACAAGTTCTAGCGCACCGCTAACTTTCCAAAGCCTCTCCGGAGCAACTCACGCAATTTGCCTCCATCTGCGATCGATCACA
This sequence comes from Potentilla sterilis, assembly GCA_963682095.1. Taxonomy (NCBI): domain Eukaryota; kingdom Viridiplantae; phylum Streptophyta; class Magnoliopsida; order Rosales; family Rosaceae; genus Potentilla; species Potentilla sterilis. The sequence goes on from OY821763.1 coordinate 32,936,670, forward strand.
TCTCGCACTCGTGTCGAGCGGTTGCTGAGCCTATCGAGTCAGTCCGCTACTCCGGTAGCAATCGAGTCCGCTACTCCGGTAGCAGTCGAGTCAGTCCGCTACTCCGGTGGCAATCGAGTCGTTACCCCGGTAACACACACCCGTGGTCTTGGTTTAGCTCTGCTTTGCTTCTCCGGATCAAAGTAAGATCCTCAATCCGTAAGGGGTTGAGAAGAAAATCCTGTTAGCCAGTTCTATTCAGGTCTTGTTCGAGCCATGTACGCCGGCTTAGTCAGCGCCCGCGTAACAGTCGCTTGGTCAAGAAGTCAGAGTCTATTGGGAGCAGACGAGAGGACGCGCCAGGTGGTGGGAGCCGAAGCTCGCATGCAATAATAACCCTACAAAAGATCGTTAGTAGTATAAGTAAGTAGGGATCGTTCTAGGCCGGGGATTAAGGGTACCTGAGATATGAAATTGTTAGACAAACACATATGCACATATATACATTGAAAACGTCACATATGGGGGGATAAACATGGATCGGCAGCCATAGGGCTGCCCTAGTACTACATACGGCATTAAAACAGAAAATAAAAAACCTAAGACTAATATTAACAAGTGATCATCATCTTTCACAAAACATTTAGCACAAAAGACTCTTTAACATGTAGACTAATATGCAAGAAGGTAAGGAACAAGTATGAATGTTGTTTCGACTTAACCAATTTCGATCCCAATTAGAGCCTACGAGGTCATCTAATCATTGATTACTAAGGTCCTAAGATTAACTACGAGTATAATCCTAAGGTATATGTTAACCGAATTTATACGTTTAACAATTGCGCACATGAATCACAAATCGAAGACAAGCGAACAAGTAGGGTTGTCAATCCTCTTATTATCTTGCAAGTTCTAAGGTATTTAGACCTAGTGAGCACATGATTTAAGAAAACTACGAGTATGACTCAACCATGAACTCTATCACATGAAACCTAGCACTTAGAATTACATGTCAAACAACAAATGCTTAAAACAAAACTAGTGTGTCGATTTATTGCCCTAACCTTAGATTACTAATCGAATTAAGTTCTCAAACAACATCGCATACCTATTGTCCTAGTTATCAAACATAAAAATCTACAAGTCACATATCACAAATCAACATGCAAAACATGCAATTTATAAAAACCAAAATCAATTCATACATAGACATACAAATCATCACCAAAAATTCATGAGTGTTTCATAGACAAAACTTAACATAACTAGACAAAAATACTAAACCGAAGAAGGGAGTGGATCACACTTTGAGACACCTTGAGAGCTTCACTTGGTGTGGATCCGGCGATGTATGGAAGATGGAATGAGGCTGCACGGGTCTAGGGTGGCTCGGCAGGGTAGTTTTCCAAGTTTCGGCAGAAACTTGGATGGTGGTGGTGATGGGTTTCGGTTTAGGGTTTTTGTCTAGGATCTTTGGTGAATTTTGGCAGAGTTTCGGCCTTGTGTTTAGCTTGAGATGAGATGATTTTTCTGTAGGAAAAGTGGGGGTATTTATAGAGAATAGGGGAGTCCTTGCCGGCAGCCCTTAAGCAAAGAGGAGTTCAGAAAACCTAGTTCAATAAGGTTTTGCAACCTTCCTTTCTTAGTCCAATTAGGTTTTCTTTTCTGAATTTTTCTTCAAGGCTTGGGCTTCACATCTTCATGGACTTCTTATATGGTCTTGGACTTCAATTGATAAGCTTTGATCCACCAAAAATGCTCCACAATGCCGGCAGCTTGATGTTGCATCCGATCTGCCCCAAATCGGCATCTTCTCCTAGTTTGACTAGGAGACTTTATTTCTTCATGTTTTTCTTCAATGCCATGGCCAAGTGTCTCCCTCTTCCCTTCATAAAGCTTGGACCATCTTCACATATGCATTTGTACACCATTTGGTCAATCAAAAACAGAAAACACAAAAAGGGGGCAGTAGGTTCCTGGAATCGGCAGATTTGACCTTGTTGCAGTAATTCCGGCATATCTCCATCCGTGGAGCTCCGATTGATGCGATTCCAAGTTTCACGTAAACTAGACACATAGGGCCATCTCCCCATAAAATATCTCGGCCAAATTACATGCAAGTCGTCGGGAATGATTTTTCGAAGTTGGGACTAAGTCCCAGGAAAATCCTGTAAGCCCCTGGATTGGAATGTTCGGACTGCCCTTTTGCAGCCAACTTTTGGGCGACTTCCCGAACTCCGATTAATCTGAAATTTTAACACAACATTCCTCAACATATGAATATTAAGCACACAACATTTCATAGAATTCGGACAAGGATGGATCATACTTTTGCTCATCTCAAAATCGCGAAAAAGACATATTTTACAATATTTTCCAGATTTCTCAAACTTTGTCATTTTTCGGATTCTTAACCATTTTTCACAAAACTCTACCAAAATTGACACTAACTATATTATGACTCGAACTTAGACAAATAAGGGTTAAACAAAGCATAAACGAGGGCATAAACATATAATAACGTCGCACATTGTGCTCCTATCAACTACCCCACACTTATCCTTTGCTAGTCCCTTAGCAAACTAAATTAAACTAAGACTCTAAACAAACTATTGCCCCTAACAATTTGTCTCAGGCTCGTATGTACACATAACTTTCAAGTTAATGCATGAGAATGCTAAGTACGAAAATTCCAAGCTTCATGAACATGCGACATCAATATGAACATATAAGAGCAAAAGGTAAGCATGTAAACATGTTAAGCTAATCCAATCCTCCTCACTAGGCATACTCTCTTCTTTTCTCTCGAAGCATGGTTATTCACACATAAGTATATGCAAGCGAAAGATAATGAACTACGAAGAGTGACTTGCATATATCAAAGAAACGAAAGCACTTTGTGAAATTTTGATGGAGAAACCTCATATGATAACTATATGCACCAATGAACCAAAACCATAAGCTTACTCTTGAGATAATCTCCACAAATCAATTTTAACCATCTTAAGAATCATGAAAAAGATCAATAATAAGGTTGTAATGGGGCTAGGCTAAGAGGTATTCGAAATTTGGATAAGGAGGCTCAAAAACGTCACTAAGGCCTTTAGCAAAGCTCAATCTCCTTATGTCTTCTCGCCGAAAGGGTCAAATTTCATCTTGTTGGACCCATACTTCATTCTTTTCTTCCCATAAAATATTACAACAATAATCTAGACAATAGCCATGCACAAAATTTTTTTCTTTTCTTTTTCAAGCCGTGCCTTACATCTTACTTTTCTTGCTCTCGGTATCTTTTTCTTTTTCTTTTGGTCCGAGCAAAAATGTTTCAAAATTTTTCATTCTTTCTTTTTCTAAGGCACGGCATACATATACACTTTTCATAAATTCATGGCTAAGTCTACCCCACACTTGTTCTTCTTCATCACTTCACGCAAAAACGCTTTCAAAAATCAAGCTTTGCCGACACACAAGGTAGAGGCATCACTATACTAAGTTCATGGAAAGTGTTTAAGGGTGATGAAAGAAAAGGCTCAACATAGGCTCAAAGGGGTTTACTAAGGTGTCCCACGACGGGCTCCAATAGGGCTCATGCTTTATTTGGCTTTGGTGGTAAACCTAAATGATCTTTATTCAATCACATTCAAAATCAAGGTAGTTTATGATCTAAACGTTTCGAAAATCAACAAGAGTAAGTTCTAGCATACTAGAGTTCATTAAAAAGCTATTGGCACATAGTTATCGAATATGCAAAGAATTATGAGGTTTCATGCTTCCTACGAATCTATTGAATTTTATCTTTTTATCGCTCAAGAAGAAAGCAACTTGGCACTAAAGCTCACATAGGTTATAATCGAAATAACCTAGCTAAAACATGCATGCTTAATAATCAACAAGTCCTACATGCTCCTACCAATGCACAAAATCCATGAAACTTACAATTTTAAAAGTATGCACAACCATCATCTATGTATGCAAAGAGGAGAAAAACATCATTGACATATTAGGGGCATCCTAAGACTCGAAACAAACAAATTTAAACACTCTATTGTTGTGTTACAATTTTCTGAATTTTTCTTTTCTAAACTAAGCACACAAAAAGCAAAAACAAAAACGGAATACGTTATCCCACCCCACACTTAGAAAATTACATTGCCCTCAATGTAAGCACAAAACAATATCAACGAATTTCCTAAGCATGCAATCGACTAACATATACCAACATATCATCACAAATCAAAGATAAAGAGAAGGGTTAAGAAATTTCAAACTCTCGGTGATGGCTCCTTCACTTTTCTTTGATCGACATGGGTTGCCTCCCAAGTAGCGCTTTGTGTTTATAGTCCATAGCCTAGACTTTTCACCGTGTTGTTGCATGTGTTCATCGTGTTCCAAAGCAACTCAAATCGGCAAGAAGAAGTTCGATGAGAAGATCGTTGCATGAGGTGTCCGATTTGGTGCTTGTAGAAGTGAACGTATCCGGCTGCGTGTCCGGCTCTGTTTCTGCCGTGTCTGGCGTATCTGGTGGCGTGTCATCCTTGTGCTCGGCCTTGTGTGGCTGTGTGTCAACCCTGCCGGCAATGGCAGGTCCGGCAGGGAGTATTGGCTCGGCTGAAAGCAGTGGCTGCTGCTCGGCAGCATGAATTGTGGAAGCTTGGCTCGGTGGTGATGGTGGTGCGGGGTAGACGGCGGCTTCTTCCACCGTATGCTCTTGAAAGGATGAGTAATAAGGCTTTAGGTGATGTCCATTTACCTTGAAAGCCTTGCTTGTGATTGGACTTTGAATTTCGATCGCTCCATGGGGAAAAACTTGAGTAACAATGAAAGGGCCTACCCATCTAGAGCGAATCTTACCCGGAAAAAGTCGAAGTCTTGAGTTGAATAAAAGAACTTGTTGCCCCACTTCAAACTTTTTCCCTCGAATCATCTTATCATGGTAGGCTCGAGTCTTCTCCTTATAAATCCATGCGGTGTCATAGGCTTCATTACGGATGTCTTCAAGTTCGTTGAGTTGAAGCTTTCTATGAAGACCGGCATCATCAATGTTCATGTTGAAGGCCTTGATTGCCCACCATGCCTTGTGCTCTAGCTCAACCGGTAAGTGACATGCTTTGCCATAAACTAACCGAAAAGGGGACATACCAATCGGTGTCTTGTATGCGGTCCTATAAGACCACAAAGCATCATCGAGACGATCACTCCAATCCTTCCTTGAAGGTCCAACCGATTTCTCCAAAATTTGCTTGATCTCTCGATTACTCACCTCGGCCATACCACTTGTTTGGGGGTGATAAGGTGTAGAGACCTTATGTGTGACTCCATACTTCTTCAACAAGGCTTCAATGGTGCGGTTACAAAAATGGGACCCTCCATCGCTAATCAAGACTCTTGGAACTCCAAAACGGGAAAAGATGTTGGTCTTGAGAAACATGGCTACCACCTTGGCATCATTGGTGCGTGTAGCCTTGGCTTCGATCCACTTTGACACATAATCCACCGCAAGCAATATGTAGAGAAAACCCTTACTTGAAGGAAACGGTCCCATGAAATCAATACCCCATAAATCAAAAATTTCTACCTCAATGATAGGCGTGAGTGGCATTTGGTCTCGAGCTCCAATGTTCCCCATTCTTTGGCATCTATCACAAGCTTTGCAAAACATGAAAGCATCCTTGAAAATCGTAGGCCAAAAGAAACCACAATTAAGTACCTTCAAAGCCGTCTTCTTTGGTCCAAAATGTCCACCACAAGCTTCACTATGACAAAAAGCAAGGATGGATCGATGCTCATTCTCCGGCACACATCTTCTAATAACTTGATCACCACATTGCCTCCATAAGTACGGATCATCCCACAAGAAGTGTCGAGCTTGCTTCCTTATTCTCTTTTGTTGGTGGCTCGGCATCTCTTTGGGAAATCGGTTTGTGGCAAGAAAATTGGCAATGTCGGCATACCAAGGCTCAAGTACTTCAAGTCGAAAAAGTTGCTCATCCGGAAAGGACTCTAATAGGGGCAGCCGATCCTCCTCTTGCACAAGTCTACTCAAATGATCGGCTACAACATTCTCTACTCCTTTCTTGTCCTTAATCTCAATATCGAACTCTTGAAGTAAAAGAATCCATCGAATAAGCCTCGGCTTCGCATCCTTCTTCGTCATAAGATATCTTAAAGCGGCATGATCACTATAAACAATAACTTTGGAATTCAAAAGATATGATCGAAACTTTTCCAAAGCAAAAATTACCGCTAAGAGTTCCTTCTCCGTTGTTGTGTAATTGAGTTGTGCATCGTTGAGAGTCCTTGAAGCATAGTAAATGGCACATGGCTTCTTATCAATTCGTTGTCCAAGTACCGCTCCAAGTGCATAATCACTAGCATCACACATCAACTCAAACAGCTCATCCCATTTAGGGGAAACCAAAATCGGTGCCGAGCACAATAACTCCTTCAAACGGCAAAAGGCTCTCTCACATGCTTCCGACCACTCAAACGTCACCTCCTTTTGTAACAAGTTGCTCAATGGCTTGGCAATTGAAGAGAAGTCCTTGATAAATCGACGATAGAACCCCGCATGGCCAAGAAAACTTCTCACATCTTTTACACACCTAGGGCTCGGCAAGGCTTGTATTAGCTCCACTTTGGCTTTGTCAACCTCTAATCCTCTTGCCGAAATTATGTGCCCCAAAACAATGCCTTGCGTGACCATGAAGTGACACTTCTTCCAATTGAGCACAAGATTTGTCTCTACACACCTCTTAAGTATCTTCTCCAAGTTCCCCAAACATGCATCGAAGGTACTCCCATACACACTAAAATCATCCATAAATACTTCGATAATGTCTTCAATAAAATCCGAGAAGATAGCATACATACATCTTTGAAAAGTGCCGGGTGCGTTGCATAGTCCGAATGGCATCCGCCGATAAGCAAACGTGCCAAATGGACAAGTAAAAGTGGTCTTCTCTTGATCGTCCGGGTGTATCATGATTTGATTGTAGCCACTATATCCATCAAGAAAGCAATAGTAAGAATGACCGGCTAACCTCTCTAGCATTTGATCCATAAACGGCAAAGGCATGTGATCCTTTCTCGTTGTAGCATTGAGCTTCCTATAGTCGATGCACATCCTATGACCGGTTACAAGTCTTTGTGGCACAAACTCATTCTTCTCATTCTTGACAACCGTTACACCACTCTTCTTTGGCACTACTTGCACGGGAGATATCCACTTACTATCTGAAATTGGGTAGATCACCCCACAATCAAGCAACTTGATGATTTCTTCTTTCACAACCTTCATCATAGGAGGGTGAAGTCGACGTTGAGCTTCTTTTGTCGGCTTAGCTCCTTCTTCTAACAAAATACGATGAACACAAGTAGTAGGGCTTATTCCCTTGATATCCGCTAAGGTCCAACCTATGGCGGTCTTATACTTCTTAAGCACACGTATCAAATCTACCTCTTGCTTCTCACTAAGCATTGAAGACACAATAACCGGTAGTGTATCTTCTTCTCCAAGATAAACATACTTCAAGTGGCTAGGGAGTTCTTTTAGTTCTAACTTTGGGGCCTCTTCCACACTTGGTTGAAATTTTGTTGTGGCACTTGGAATTGACAAGAACGAGTTCCTCGGATACAATGTTGTGGCCTCAAGCTCGGCAACCACCTCTCTAAGGCTCGGCAACATTATGAATGTCTCGGCATAAAGGGCTGCCGTGACACTTTCTTGCTCGGCATGATTGCATGGCTCGGCCTCCTCTTGCACGGCATGGCTTGGCTTGGTTCTCTTCATAACTCGTTCTCCCCTCTTGTCAAATCCGACCCCTTGCTCAATCGCTAATTGCTATGCGTTGAGCGAGGTCGACATAACTTGCTCGACCTCCTCCAAAACATCAAGGGCACAACCCTCCTTCAAATCAACATTAGGGAACTTCATGGCATCAAACACATTGAACTTTATCATCTCACCATCAAATTCCATAGTTAGGTTGCCCTCGGCCACATCTATCTTTGTGCGCGCGGTCCTCATAAATGGTCTCCCTAGAAGCAATTGAGTGTTGTTGACCGGCGAATCCTCCATCTCAACCACATAAAAATCGGCGGGGAATATCAATTGGTTGACTTGTACCAACACATCCTCTACATAACCTTCCGGATATTTGCTTGAGCGATCCGCAAGTTGAATGATGACATTATCCTTCTTGAGAGGCCCTATACTCAACGTTTGGTACACATTAAGTGGCATGACATTGATCGATGCTCCCAAATCCAACATAACATCATCAAACCGAGTATTGCCTATGACACAAGGCACATTGAAGCTTCCCGGATCCTTCATCTTTGGTGGCAACTTCCTTTGAATAACGGCCGACACCGTCTCGCTCATGGTTACCACACGAGTCTCTCTAGTATGCCTTCTTGCCGTGCAAAGCTCCTTCAAAAACTTAGCATACTTTGGCACTTGCTTAATGCACTCCAACAAAGAGATGTTGACTTGCACTTTCCGGAAAATCTCCAATACCTCTTCATCGGATTTATCTTTCTTTGTTCTAGCAAAACGTGAAGGGAATGGAATACTAGATGATGGCACTCCTCCCTTACTTGCTTGGTTCGGCAACACCTCATTCTTGGATGTTGCGGGATCGTACTCAAGCTCGTTACGCAGTCCCTTGTCATTCATACTATGGCCGGCACTATGCCCTTGCTTGGCTGCTCTCCCCTTCTCGGCAATAACACTGCCGGCATCATCATCATGCTCGGCAACACCACTTTGCTCGGCATCTCGATCATGGCTGCCGGCAATGATAGGTCCGGCAGCCCTCTCATCCTCCTCAATACCCTTGAAAGTCACTCGCTTCTTCTTTGGACTTGTTGGAGAAAACAACTCTCTTCCGCTTCGAGTTTGAATCACTTTGGCTTGCTCATTCCTCGGATTGGGAATCGTATTGCTTGGCAACTTCCCTTGCTCATTAAATCTTCCCATAAAATCTACAACTTGGCCCATTTGAGTCTTGAGCTCACCAATGTCCTTTTGATGATTTTGTTGCCCCGCGAGTAATGCTTGAGTAGCACTTGACAATGATTGAATCAAAGCATCGTAGTTCGGATTGCTTGACGAAGCTTGGCCTTGGCCTTGGCTCGGCCCTCCTTGGCTTTGGTACGGCACAGCTTGTTGTTGGTTCGGCAATGCCCCAAATTGTCCTTGGTTCGGCATATAAGGTTGCCGAGGCACAAATGGTGGCCTCGGTGCAAACGGCGCTCCTCCCTCTCTTGGTTGCATAGGTGCCCTAAGCACGTTATCATTGTTCGCCCATCGAAAGTTCGGATGATCATTGAACCTTGGATTGAAATTGCCAAATCGTTGGCCTCCTTGAAAACCAACTGCATTGCACTCCTCTACTCCCTCATTAACTCCAAATTGAGGGCATTGTTCGGTCTCATGGCCCTTGGTGCAAATACCACAAACACTCGCACGCTTCTTCATCAAATTACTCACCAAGTCGGTAAGCTTGTCCACTTTATCCTCTAGCTTTGAGCTCGAAGACGTCTCATGCACTTTCTCATTCCTTTGCACATTGCCTCGTGCCATGCCAAATTGTTGGTTGTTCAAGGCACGAACTTCCAACAAACTTCTTGCCGCACCGGCGTTCAACTCCAAAAAGCTACCTCCCGCGGCCGAGTCAAGAAACTCTCTCTCCATGACACACAATCCCTCATAGAAATATTGTAGCAAGAGTCCATCGCTAATGCCATGCGATGGACACAAAGAAACTAGGGACTTGAACCTCTTGTAGTAGTCGAAGAAAGTCTCATCTCCGGCTTGCTTCACACTTGTAATTTGCTTCCTCAGATCAGTGATACGTGAAGCAGGAAAGTACTTGAGCAAAAACTCATCCATCATAGTACTCCACGAAACAATGCGACCACTAGGCACCTCAAACAACCACTCCTTTGCTTGATCTTCTAGAGAAAACGGAAATGCCTTCATTTTGAAGTGTTGCAAATCGGTCCCTCTTGGACACATAGACTCCGTGGTGAAATTAAACCACTGTAGATGCTTGTTAGGATCCTCACTCGGCATACCATAAAACGACTTCAGCTTATGGAGGAATCCACTCCTCAATTCAATCTCTCCAGTCTTATCAGTTTCCAAGGGAGGATAAGTGATATTCGAAGGAGCAACTCCAGCTCCAGCGACATGACCATTCTGTGATCTGATTGATGCCATGATCTCTTCTTCTTCTTCTAATTCGGCAAAGGCCTCAAATTCTGGGTTCTGAAGATCACAAGACGATGACACAAAAGAAGGTGAGCTCGGTCCTGATGATGATACTGACGGCACAATAGGGGAGGATGGCAAGGATGATGACACTGATGAACTGGTTGGTGACGATGGTGGTAATGGCACAAAACGAGCAATAGCGAGTTCTTGATCTAAACGTTGCAAACGGCCTTGAAGATCTCTTGTCCAAATACTAGATTCGGACATGCATTATTTCTGAAATTTGCAACATTTAAACAAGTTAGAACCTCGTAAAGAAATAGAAGACAAGAATATACATCATTACAAGCCACGGCATTGGCGATACAACAAATTTCAACAATGATACACAAAGTCACAATCGGCAACACAATAAGGCACACGGCAATTATACAAATATTTCGGCAAAGTTACAAATATGGTTCGGCAAGAGTAATCTCTAAGTCTAATTTCTTTTAAGTTTGTTCTAACTCTCGAAGTACGTGGAGCAGAGGAGATAACGGTGCAATGGACTGATACAGCCCCCGGTAGTATCATGCTTAATCCGATATACCTCAAGAGTTTGAACCACACAACATGTTTTATCTTCGAAGAAAATAGGCCACATATGTCAAGTTATGTTCTAGCGTCTAAAGTGAGGTGATGCTTCGGCACAAGCTGTCGACTAGGTCGTGCGGATTTTACGTTTCAAAGGTCATTATAATCACGGAGGGCGAACCCCCTACAGGAACCAGGCAGGACTCGTTGTTGGACACCACGGAGGGCGAACCCCCTATCGACTCACTCACCGAGAATGAACATCAGTCTATGGGCCTTGAGATCCAGTTAAACAAACCTGAGAACCATATCTATGATAATAACTTCCCCATACTTTGTAAAACAAACACGGATCCCTAGCGGTCTCAAGTGTTGATTAAAACCGCCCTCAACCTCATAGAAGTAATACTATTACCGAAGAAACGCTTATATGCGTGGGGGGAAAGTATCCCGCGTTTCCCAATCTACATAGAAACGCCCTCCGACATAGCACCATTCACACGAAGGGTTTTGGTTATGATCAACAAAAGAGGCTTCACCTACATGTTACACTTTAGAAACTACAATAAACTCAAACATACACAACATATCAACTTCCTAGAAATTAAACTAAGTGACTACCAACATACATCAATATATCATGCAACTTTCGAAATTTAAACTCTACATGCCGAAGCATATTTCTACTTTACAAAATCCCAAAATAAACTTAAAATTTACAACTTTACAACTTCACAACAAAAATTTCCAGCAACATTATATACACAACAATAACATAAAACAAGCTTTTATAATCCCCGGCAACGGCGCCAAAAATTGGTGGGAGCCGAAGCTCGCATGCAATAATAACCCTACAAAAGATCGTTAGTAGTATAAGTAAGTAGGGATCGTTCTATGTTGGAGATTAAGAGTACCTGAGATATGAAATTGTTAGACAAACACATATGCACATATATACATTGAAAACGTCACATATGGGGGGATAAACATGGATCGGCAGCCATAGGGCTGCCCTAGTACTACATACGGCATTAAAACAGAAAATAAAAAACCTAAGACTAATATTTACAAGTGATCATCATCTTTCACAAAACATTTAGCACAAAAGACTCTTTAACATGTAGACTAATATGCAAGAAGGTAAGGAACAAGTATGAATGTTGTTTCGACTTAACCAATTTCGATCCCAATTAGAGCCTACGAGGTCATCTAATCGTTGATTACTAAGGTCCTAAGATTAACTACGAGTATAATCCTAAGGTATATGTTAACCGAATTTATACGTTTAACAATTGCGCACATGAATCACAAATCGAAGACAAGCGAACAAGTAGGGTTGTCAATCCTCTTATTATCTTGCAAGTTCTAAGGTATTTAGACCTAGTGAGCACATGATTTAAGAAAACTACGAGTATGACTCAACCATGAACTCTATCACATGAAACCTAGCACTTAGAATTACATGTCAAACAACAAATGCTTAAAACAAAACTAGTGTGTCGATTTATTGCCCTAACCTTAGATTACTAATCGAATTAAGTTCTCAAACAACATCGCATACCTATTGTCCTAGTTATCAAACATAAAAATCTACAAGTCACATATCACAAATCAACATGCAAAACATGCAATTTATAAAAACCAAAATCAATTCATACATAGACATACAAATCATCACCAAAAATTCATGAGTGTTTCATAGACAAAACTTAACATAACTAGACAAAAATACTAAACCGAAGAAGGGAGTGGATCACACTTTGAGACACCTTGAGAGCTTCACTTGGTGTGGATCCGGCGATGTATGGAAGATGGAATGAGGCTGCACGGGTCTAGGGTGGCTCGGCAGGGTAGTTTTCCAAGTTTCGGCAGAAACTTGGATGGTGGTGGTGATGGGTTTCGGTTTAGGGTTTTTGTCTAGGATCTTTGGTGAATTTTGGCAGAGTTTCGGCCTTGTGTTTAGCTTGAGATGAGATGATTTTTCTGTAGGAAAAGTGGGGGTATTTATAGAGAATAGGGGAGTCCTTGCCGGCAGCCCTTAAGCAAAGAGGAGTTCAGAAAACCTAGTTCAATAAGGTTTTGCAACCTTCCTTTCTTAGTCCAATTAGGTTTTCTTTTCTGAATTTTTCTTCAAGGCTTGGGCTTCACATCTTCATGGACTTCTTATATGGTCTTGGACTTCAATTGATAAGCTTTGATTCACCAAAAATGCTCCACAATGCCGGCAGCTTGATGTTGCATCCGATCTGCCCCAAATCGGCATCTTCTCCTAGTTTGACTAGGAGACTTTATTTCTTCATGTTTTTCTTCAATGCCATGGCCAAGTGTCTTCCTCTTCCCTTCATAAAGCTTGGACCATCTTCACATATGCATTTGTACACCATTTGGTCCATCAAAAACAGAAAACACAAAAAGGGGGCAGTAGGTTCCTGGAATCGGCAGATTTGACCTTGTTGCAGTAATTCCGGCATATCTCCATCCGTGGAGCTCCGATTGATGCGATTCCAAGTCTCACATAAACTAGACACATAGGGCCATCTCCCATAAAATATCTCGGCCAAATTCCATGCAAGTCGTCGGGAATGATTTTTCGAAGTTGGGACTAAGTCCCAGGAAAATCCTGTAAGCCCCTGGATTGGAATGTTCGGACTGCCCTTTTGCAGCCAACTTTTGGGCGACTTCCCGAACTCCGATTAATCTGAAATTTTAACACAACATTCCTCAACATATGAATATTAAGCACACAAAATTTCATAGAATTCGGACAAGGATGGATCATACTTTTGCTCATCTCAAAATCGTAAAAAAGACATATTTTACAATATTTTCCAGATTTCTCAAACTTTGTCATTTTTCGGATTCTTAACCATTTTTCACAAAACTCTACCAAAATTGACACTAACTATATTATGACTCGATCTTAGACAAATAAGGGTTAAACAAAGCATAAACGAGGGCATAAGCATATAATAACGTCGCACATTGTGCTCCTATCACCAGGGGTCGTCCGCAATCGAGTTGCACCACTCCAAAGGTGCTGGCACGCCTAAGCACACAGAAGACACGCGAGGAGCACGCATCCTCCACCCCCAAGTGCTGACTGTTCGCCGGGTGCTAAATCCGCCACGAACATTTTGGCACGCCCAGTGGGACCCAGTGTCAAGATTGTGGGATCTACGAAGGGTGATCCTTACAAAAGGATAACCATGAATTGTTTGAAGAATTCCCATAAGGAGCTGATCAAGCATGGAACAGCTGATTGTAGGGGATTAACTGACGCTGAAGCTAAGGAAGTGTTTGGCGGGACCCTGGGGGATGAAGCAACTATTGCTGCAGCCTGATAGGAGCACAATGTGCGACGATATTATATGCTTATGCCCTCATTTATGCTTTGTTTAACCCTTATTTGTCTAAGATTGAGTCATAATATAGTTAGTGTCAATTTTGGTAGAGTTTTGTGAAAAATGGTTAAGAATCCGAAAAATGACTAAGTTTGAGAAATCTGGAAAATATTGGAAAATATGTCTTTTTCGTGATTTTGAGATGATTGAAACTGTGGTCTATCCTTGTCCAAATTCTATGAAATTTGGCGTGCTTAATATTTATATGCTGAGGAATGTTGTGTTAAAATTTCAGATCAATTGGAGTTCGGGAAGTCACCTAAAACGTGGCTGCAAAAAGGCAGTCCGAACATTCCAATCCAGGGACTTCCAGGATTTTCCTGGGACTGTGTCCCAACTTCGAAAAATCATTCCCGTCGACTCACAAGGATTTTTATCAAACTGTTTTATGGGGAGATGGCCATATGTGTGTAGTTTATCTGAGACTTAGAATCGCATCAATCGGAGCTCCACGGATGGAGATATGCCGGAATTACTGCAACAAGGTCAAATCTGCCGATTCCAGGAACCTACTGCCCCCTTTTCGTGTTTTCTGTTTTTGATGGACCTAATGGTGTACAAATGCATATGTGAAGATGGTCCAAGCTTTATGAAGGGAAGAGGAAGACACTAGGCCATGGCATTGAAGAAAAACTTGAAGAAAGACGTTCTCCTAGTCACACTAGGAGAAGCTGCCGAATAGAGGCAGATTGTATGCCTTTGTGTGCTGCCGGCAATTGGGGTATTTTTCGATGGACCAAGACATGTCAAATGAAGTCCAAGACCACATAAGAAGTCCATGAAGATGTGAAGCCCAAGCCTTGAAGAAATTCAGAAAAGAAAACCTAATTGGACTAAGAAAGGAAGGTTGCAAAACCTTATTGAACTAGGTTTTCTGAATCCCTTTTGGCTTAAGGGACTGCCGGCAGCCTCTCTCCCTATCCTCTATATATACCCTCACTTTTTCATTCTGAAAATCATCTCATCTCAAGCATAATACACTAGCCTAAAGCTCTACTAAGTCCTTTCAAACACCAACACATAAATACCTAGCCGAACCATCACCACCATAACCATATAACCGAACCCTTCCACCTTGGTTACTGCCGATTTCTGTTCTTGCCGAGCACCAAGGAGCAGCAGCCGATCCATCTAGTCACCTTTGAGGAATCTTCAAGGTTTTTAAAGTGTGATCCATTCCCCTATGGCTTTTGTATTTATTTATGTTTGGTTGTTTTGTACGAATTTGTTTCGATTCTTGGTTTTTCTTGAAACTTTGTATGAACCGAATATTGTATGTTATGCATTGCTTTTCTGAAATTTAACTTATGGATTTTGTATGTTTGGATAATTAGGACAGTGGTATTAGAAGCATGTTTAGGATTTATTTTGGTTAGTAATCTAAGAGTGCGCCTTATAAACCGAAGCATTAGTATTGGCTGGAAGCATGTAAATCTAGATGTTAGGTTTCATTTAACCGAGTAATACGAATAAGTCATACGTTGGAGTAGTTTGTTTTGTGTTGCTCACATAGGGTAAAAACCTTAGATTACTTGCATGTTAAATAAGATGATTGACAACCTTGCTTGTTTACATGTCTACGATTTAGACTCACATGCTTAATTGTTAAAACGCGTAAAACCGGATTAGCATCACCTTAGAAGTCATACGTTGGAGTAGTTTCTAAGAAATTAAGAAGTCTAACAATTGGAAAACCGTTGGAGGCTCTAGTTGTGTCGAAACTAATTTAGGTCTTGAACATGCTAAATACTTGATCCTTACCTTCTTGCATGCAAATCTATATGTTAAAGAGTCTTTTGTGTGAACTGTTTTGTGTGAGAGATGATGATCACTTGTATATAATAGCTTAGGTTTATTTTTCTGTTTTTATTTTCGTATCTAGTATTAGAGGGCAGCCTAGGGCTGCCGAACCATTTTTACCCCAATATGTGACGATTTTGTATATATGTTTGTATATATTTGCCTAACAATTTCATATCTCAGGTACCCTTAATCCCCGGCTTAGAACGATCCCTACTTGCTTATACTACTAACGATCTTGTGTAGGGTTTATTATTGTGTGCGAGCCTCGGCCCACGTCAATTTTTGGCGCCGTTGCCGGGGATTATAAAAGCTTGTTTTATGTTATTGTTGTGTATATAATGTTGCTGGAAATTTTTGTTGTGAAGTTGTAAAGTTGTAAATTTTAAGTTTATTTTGGGATTTTGTAAAGTAGAAATATGCCTCGGCATGTAGAGTTTAAATTTCGAAAGTTGCATGATATGTATAATGATGTATGTTGGTAATCACTTAGTTTAATTTCTAGGGAGTTGATAGTGTTGTGTATGTTTGAGTTTATTGTAGTTTCTAAAGTGTAACATGTAGGTGAAACCTCTTTTGTTGATCATAACCAAAACCCTTCATGTGAATGGTGCTTTGTCGGAGGGCGTTTCTATGTAGATTGGGAAACGCGGGATACTTCCCCCCCACGCATATAAGCGTTTCTTCGGTAATAGTATTACTTCTATGAGGTTGAGGGCGGTTTTAATCAACACTTGAGACCGCTAGGGATCCGTGTTTGTTTTACAAAGTATGGGGAAGTTATTATCATAGATATGGTTCTCAGGTTTGTTTAACTGGATCTCAAGGCCCATAGACTGATGTTCATTCTCGGTGAGTGAGTCGATAGGGGGTTCACCCTCCGTGGTGTCCAACAACGAGTCCTGCCTGGTTCCTGTAGGGGGTTCGCCCTCCGTGATTGTAATGACCTTTGAAACGTAAAATCCGCACGACCTAGTCGACAGCTTGTGCCGAAGCATCACCTCACTTTAGACGCTAGAACATAACTTGACATATGTGGCCTATTTTCTTCGAAGATAAAACATGTTGTGTGGTTCAAACTCTTGAGGTATATCGGGTTAAGCATGATACTACCGGGGGCTGTATCAGTCCATTGCACCGTTACCTCCTCTGCTCCACGTACTTCGAGAGTTAGAACAAATTTTAAAAGGAATTAGACTTAGCGATTACATGATCATGGACGTTTTGATTTTTCTACTCTTGTGGCCGAACCATAGTAATTCTTTGCCGAAATTTTTGTGTTTTGCCGTGTGTGCCTTCTTGTATTTTGCCGAGTGTGGTTTTGTATGCTATTGTTGAAATTTGTGTGTAATCACCAATGCCGTGGCTTGTAATGATGTATATTCTTGTCTTCTATTTCTTTACGAGGTTCTAACTTGTTTAAATGTTGCAAATTTCAGAAATAGTGCATGTCTGAATCTAGTATTTGGACAAGAGATCTTCAAGGCCGTTTGCAACGTTTAGACCAAGAACTCGCTATTGCTCGTTTTGTGCCATTACCACCATCGTCACCAACCAGTTCATTAGTATCATCATCCTTGCCGAGTTCACCATCTGTAGTGTCGTCGTCTTGTGATCTTCAGAACCCAGAATTTGAAGCCTTTGCCGAATTAGAAGAAGAAGAAGAGATCATGGCATCAATCAGATCACAGAATGGTCATGTTGCTGGAGCTGGAGTTGCTCCTTCGAATATTACTTATCCTCCCTTGGAAACTGACAAGACTGGAGAGATTGAATTGAGGAGTGGATTCCTCCATAAGCTGAAATCATTTTATGGGATGCCAAGTGAGGACCCTAATAAGCATCTACAGTGGTTTAACTTCACCACGGAGTCCATGTGTCCAAGAGGGACCGACTTGCAACACTTCAAGATGAAGGCATTTCCGTTCTCTTTAGAAGATCAAGCAAAGGAGTGGTTGTTTGAGGTGCCTAGTGGTCGCATTGTTTCGTGGAGTACTATGATGGATGAGTTTTTACTCAAGTACTTTCCTGCTTCACGTATCACTGATCTGAGGAAGCAAATTACAAGTGTGAAGCAAGCCGGAGATGAGACTTTCTTCGACTACTACAAGAGGTTCAAGTCCCTAGTTTCTTTGTGTCCATCGCATGGCATTAGCGATGGGCTCTTGCTACAATATTTCTATGAGGGATTGTGCGTCATGGAGAGAGAGTTTCTTGACTCGGCCGCGGGAGGTAGCTTTTTGGAGTTGAATGCCGGAGCGGCAAGAAGTTTGTTGGAAGTTCGTGCTTTGAACAACCAACAATTTGGCATGGCACGAGGCAATGTGCAAAGGAATGAGAAAGTGCATGAGACGTCTTCGAGCTCAAAGTTAGAAGATAAAGTGGACAAGCTCACCGACTTGGTGAGTAATTTGATGAAGAAGCGTGCTAGTGTTTGCGGAATTTGCACCGAGGGACATGAGACCGAACAATGCCCTCAATTTGGACTTAATGAGGGAGTAGAGGAGTGCAATGCAATTGGTTTTCAAGGAGGCCAACGATTTGGCAATTTCAATCCAAGGTTCAATGATCATCCGAACTTTCGATGGGCAAATAATGACAACGTGCTTAGGGCACCTATGCAACCGAGA
This sequence comes from Potentilla sterilis, assembly GCA_963682095.1. Classification (NCBI taxonomy): domain Eukaryota; kingdom Viridiplantae; phylum Streptophyta; class Magnoliopsida; order Rosales; family Rosaceae; genus Potentilla; species Potentilla sterilis. Next base: position 32,955,275 of record OY821763.1, read on the forward strand.
GAGGGAGGAGCGCCATTTGTACCGAGGCCACCATTTGTGCCTCGGCAGCCATACATGCCGAACCAAGGACACTTTGCTGCATTGCCGAACCAGCCACAAGGAGGGCCGAGCCAAGGCCAAGGCCAAGCCGCACCGAGCAATCCGAACTACGATGCTTTGATTCAATCATTGTCAAGTGCTACTCAAGCATTACTCGCGGGGCAACAAAATCATCAAAAGGACATTGGTGAGCTCAAGACTCAAATGGGGCAAGTTGTGGATTTTATGGGAAGATTTAATGAGCAAGGGAAGGTGCCAAGCAATACTATTCCCAATCCAAGGAACGAGCAAGCCAAAGTGATTCAAACTCGTAGTGGAAGAGAGTTGTTTCCACCAACAAGTCCAAAGAAGAAGCGAGTGACTTTCAAGGGCATTGGGGATGAAGAGAGGGCTGCCGGACCTGACATTGCCGGCAGCCACATGCATGAAGCCGAGAGGGGCACAACCGGCAGGACAGCAGCCGGCAACAACCATGGTGCCGAGAAGGATTTGAGTGCCGAGAATGGTAGTGATGCCGGCCATAGTGTGAAAGACAAGGGGCTGCGTAACGAGCTTGAGTACGATCCCGCTACATCCAAGAATGAGGTATTGCCGAGCCATGCAAGCAAGGGAGGTGTGCCATCATCTAGTGCCCCATTCCCTTCACGTTATGCTAGAACAAAGAAGGACAAGTCCGATGAAGAGGTGTTGGAGATTTTCCGGAAAGTGCAAGTCAACATTCCTTTGTTGGAGTGCATTAAGCAAGTGCCGAAGTATGCTAAGTTTTTAAAAGAGCTTTGCACGGCAAGGAGGCATACGAGGGAGACTCGTGTGGTGACCATGAGCGAGACGGTGTCGGCCGTTATTCAAAGGAAGTTGCCACCAAAGATGAAAGATCCGGGAAGCTTCAATGTGCCTTGTGTCATAGGCAATACTCGTTTTGAGGATGTTATGTTGGATTTGGGAGCATCGATCAATGTCATGCCACTCAATGTGTATCAAACATTGAGTATAGGGCCTCTCAAGAAGGATAATGTCATCATTCAACTTGCGGATCGCTCAAGCAAATATCCGGAAGGCTATGTAGAGGATGTGTTGGTGCAAGTCAACCAATTGATTTTTCCTGCCGATTTCTATGTGGTTGAGATGGAGGATTCGCCGGTCAACAACACTCAATTGCTTTTAGGGCGACCATTCATGAGGACCGCGCGCACAAAGATAGATGTGGCCGAGGGCAACCTAACTATGGAATTTGATGGTGAAGTGATAAAGTTCAATGTGTTTGACGCCATGAAGTTCCCTAATGTTGATTTGAAGGAGGGTTGTGCCATTGATGTTTTGGAGGAGGTCGAGCAAGTTATGTCGACCTCGCTCGACGCATAGCAATTAGCGATTGAGCAAGGGGTCGGATTTGACAAGAGGGGAGAACGAATCGTGCATGAGAATGAGGAAGAAGGGCCGGCCAAGCCAAGAAGTGCCGAGCAAGGTATCATTGCCGAGCCATTCATGATAGAGCCGAGTATGAGGAAAGTTGCTGCCGAGCTAGAGGCTCGACCCTATGCCCCACCCTATAATTCGTTCTTGTTAATTCCAAGTGCCACAACCAAATTTCGACCAAGTGTGGAAGAGGCCCCAAAGTTAGAACTTAAAGAACTCCCTAGTCACTTAAAGTATGTTTATCTTGGAGAAGAAGATACACTACCGGTTATTGTGTCTTCAATGCTTGGTGAGAAGCAAGAAGTGGATTTGATACGTGTGCTTAAGAAGTACAAGACCGCCATAGGTTGGACCTTAGCGGATATCAAGGGAATAAGCCCTACTACTTGTGTTCATCGTATTTTGTTGGAAGAAGGAGCTAAGCCGACAAAGGAAGCTCAACGTCGACTTCACCCTCCCATGATGAAGGTTGTAAAGGAAGAAATTATCAAGTTGCTCGATTGTGGGGTGATCTACCCAATCTCGGATAGTAAGTGGATATCTCCCGTGCAAGTAGTGCCAAAGAAGAGTGGTGTAACGGTTGTCAAGAATGAGAAGAATGAGCTTGTGCCACAAAGACTTGTAACCGGTCATAGGATGTGCATCGATTATAGGAAGCTCAATGCTACAACGAGGAAGGATCACATGCCTTTGCCGTTTATGGATCAAATGCTAGAGAGGTTGGCCGGTCATTCTTACTATTGCTTTCTTGATGGATATAGTGGCTACAATCAAATCATGATACACCCGGACGATCAAGAGAAGACCACTTTTACTTGTCCATTTGGCACGTTTGCTTATCGGCGGATGCCATTCGGACTTTGCAACGCACCCGGCACTTTTCAAAGATGTATGTATGCTATCTTCTCGGATTTTATTGAAGACATTATCGAAGTATTTATGGATGATTTAGTGTGTATGGAGGCACCTTCGATGCATGTTTGGGGAACTTGGAGAAGATACTTAGGAGGTGTGTAGAGACAAATCTTGTGCTCAATTGGGAGAAGTGTCACTTCATGGTCACGCAAGGCATTGTTCTAGGGCATATAATTTCGGCAAGAGGCTTAGAGGTTGACAAAGCCAAGGTGGAGCTAATTCAAGCATTGCCGAGCCCTAGGTGTGTAAAAGATGTGAGAAGTTTTCTTGGCCATGCGGGGTTCTATCGACGATTTATCAAAGACTTCTCTTCAATTGCCAAGCCATTGAGCAACTTGTTACAAAAGGAGGTGACGTTTGAGTGGACGGAGGCATGTGAGCAAGCCTTTTTCCGATTAAAGATGCTATTGTGTACGGCACCTATACTTGTTTCCCCTAATTGGGACGAGCCGTTTGAGTTGATGTGTGATGCTAGTGATTATGCACTTGGAGCGGTACTTGGACAACGAATTGAGAAGAAGCCATGCGCCATTTACTATGCTTCAAGGACTCTCAACGATGCATAACTCAACTACACAACAACGGAGAAGGAACTCTTAGCGCTAATCTTTGCTTTGGAAAAATTTCGATCATATCTTTTGAATTCCAAGGTTATTGTTTATAGTGATCATGCCGCTTTAAGATATCTTATGACGAAGAAGGATGCTAAGCCGAGGCTTATTCGATGGATTCTTTTGCTTCAAGAGTTCGACATTGAGATTAAAGACAAGAAAGGAGTAGAGAATGTTGTAGCCGATCATTTGAGTAGACTTGTGCAAGAGGAGGATCGGCTGCCCCTATTAGAGTCCTTTCCGGATGAGCAACTTTTTCGACTTCAAGTACTTGAGCCTTGGTATGCCGACATTGCCAATTTTCTAGCCACAAACCGATTTCCTAAAGAATTGCCGAGCCACCATCAAAGAAGAATAAGGAAGCAAGCTCGACACTTCTTGTGGGATGATCCGTACTTATGGAAGCAATGTGGTGATCAAGTTATTTGAAGATGTGTGCCGGAGAATGAGCATCGCTCCATCCTTGCTTTTTGTCATAGTGAAGCTTGTGGTGGGCATTTTGGACCTAAGAAGACGGCATTGAAGGTACTCACTTGTGGATTCTTTTGGCCTACAATTTTCAAAGATGCTTTCATGTTTTGCAAAGCTTGTGATAGATGCCAACGTGTGGGGAAAATTAGTGGGCGTGATCAAATGCCGCTCACGCCTATCATTGTGGTTGAAATTTTTGATGTTTGGGGGATTGATTTCATGGGACCGTTTTCTTCAAGTAAGGGTTTTCTCTACATATTGCTTGCGGTTGATTATGTGTCAAAGTGGATCGAAGCCAAGGCTACACGCACCAACGATGCCAAGGTAGTAGCCAAGTTTCTCAAGACCAACATCTTCTCACGATTTGGAGTTCCAAGGGTCTTGATTAGTGATGGAGGATCCCATTTTTGTAACCGCACCATTGAAGCCTTATTGAAGAAGTATGGAGTCACACATAAGGTTTCTACACCTTATCATCCCCAAACAAGTGGAATGGCCGAGGTGAGTAATCGAGAGATCAAGAATATTTTGGAGAAATCGGTTGGACCTTCAAGGAAGGATTGGAGTGATCGTCTCGATGATGCTTTATGGGCTTATAGGACTGCGTACAAGACACCGATAGGTATGTCTCCTTTTCGGTTGATTTATGGCAAAGCATGTCACTTACCGGTGGAATTAGAACACAAAGCATGGTGGGCCGTTACAAAGTTTAACATGGACATCAATGAGGCCGGCCTTCATAGGAAGCTTCAACTCAATGAACTTGAAGAGATACGCAATGAAGCATATGAGGCCGCTTGGATCTATAAGGAAAAGACAAGAGCGTACCATGACAAGATAATTCGGGGGAAGAAGTTTGAAGTTGGGCAAAAAGTTCTCTTGTTTAATACACGGCTTCAACTCTTTCCGGGAAAGTTGCGCTCTCGTTGGATTGGCCCCTTTGTCATCACTCGTGTGTTCCCTCATGGAGCCGTAGAAATTCGAGATTTGCAAACCCACAAGACTTTCAAGGTTAACGGCCATCGCCTCAAGCATTATCATGCACCTTTTGATGCATTGGAGGACACAATCATTCTTAATGACGCACCACAAGCCGTGCCACCTTCACAATCACATGATGCAGCCATGCCACCACCACACCAAGTGGCTGCCGGACCTGCAATTGCCGGCAGCATCACCAAGAGGGTTGACACAAGGCCACAAGAGGCCGGACACAAGCTGGATACGCCGGATACGCCGGCAGAAGAGCCCGATACGTCACCTGAGCCGGATACGCAAAATGCAGCCGGATCAGACACAAAGTGCAATGATCTTCTTTTTGATCTTCTTCTTGCCGATTTGAACTGTTTTGGAGCACGATGAACACATGCAAAACACGGTGAACAGTCTAGGCTATGGACTATAAACACAAAGCGCTATTTGGGAGGCAACCCATGTCGATCAAAGAAAAGTGAAGGAGCCATCACCGAGAGTTTGAAATTTCTTAACCCTTCTCTCTTTCTTTGATTTGTGATGATATGTTGGAATATGTTAGTCGATTGCATGCTTAGGAAATTCATTGATATTGTTTTGTGCTTACATTGAGGGCAATGTAATTTTCTAAGTGTGGGGTGGGATAACGTATTCCGTTTTCGTTTTTGAATTTTTGTGTGCTTAGTTTAGAAAAGAAAAAATTCAGAAAATTGTTCCACAAAAATAGAGTGTTTAAATTTGTTTGTTTCGAGTCTTAGGATGCCCCTAATATGTCAATGATGTTTTTCTCCTCTTTGCATACATAGATGATAGTTGTGCATACAATTAAAATTGTAAGTTTCATGGATTATGTGCATTGGTAGGAGCATGTAGGACTTGTTGATTATTAAGCATGCATGTTCTAGCTAGTTTATTTCGATTATAACCTATGTGAGCTTTTGAGCCAATTTGCTTTCTTCTTGAGCGGTAAAAAGATAAAATTCGATAGATTTGTAGGAAGCATGCAACCTCATAATTCTTTGATTATTCGATGACTATATGCCAAAGCTTTTAATGAACTCTAGTATGCTAGAACTTACTCTTGTTGATTTTCGAAACGTTTATGTCATAAAATACCTTGATTTTGAATGTGATTGAATAAAGATCATTTAGGTTTACCACCAAAGCCAAATAAAGCATGAGCCCTATTGGAGCCCGTCGTGGGACACCTTAGTAAACCCCTTTGAGCCTATGTTGAGCCTTTTCTTTCATCACCCTTAAACACTTTCCATGAACATAGTATAGTGATGCCTTTACCTTATATGTTGGCAAAGCTTGATTTTTGAAAGCGTTTTCGCGTGTGTGATGAAGAAGAACAAGTGTGGGGTAGACTTAGCCATAAAATTATATGAAAAATGTATGCATGCCGTACCTAGAAAAAGAAAAAAAATGCTCGAACAAAATAAACAGAAAGAAAACCGAGAGCAAAAGAAGAAAAAGAAGGGTACGGCATAGGCATGAAAAGAAAAATTTTGTGCAAGGCTATTGTCTAGATTATTGTTGTAATGTTGTATGGGAAGAAAAGAATGAAGTATGGGTCCAACAAGATGAAATTTGACCCTTTCGGCGAGAAGACATAAGGAGATTCGAGCTTTGCTAAAGCGCATGGTGACGTTTTGAGCCTCCTTATCCAAATATCGAATACCTCTTAGCCTAGCCCCATTACAACCCTTTTATTGATCTTTTTCATGATTCTTAAGATGGTTAAATTTGATTGTGGAGATTATCTCAAGAGTAAGCATATGGTTTTGGTTCATTGGTGCATATAGTTATCATATGAGGTTTTTCCATCAAAATTCACAAAGTGCTGTCGTTTCTTTGATATATGCAAGTCACTCTTTGTAATTCATGATCTTTCGCTTGCATATACTTATGTGTGAATAACCATGCTTCGAGAGAAAAGAAGAGAGTATGCCTTGTGAGGTGATTTGAATTAGCTTTAACATGTCTACATGCTTACTTTTGCTCCTATATGTTCATATTGATGTCGCATGTTCATGAAGCTTGGAATTTTCGTGCTTAGCATTCTCATGCATTAACTTGAAAGCTATGTGTACATACGAGCCTGAGACAAATTGTTAGGGGCACTAGTTTGTTTAGAGTCTTAGTTTTATTTAGTTTGCTAAGGGACTAGCAAAGGATAAGTGTGGGGTAGTTGATAGGAGCACAATGTGCGACGATATTATATGCTTATGCCCTCATTTATGCTTTGTTTAACCCTTATTTGTCTAAGATTGAGTCATAATATAGTTAGTGTCAATTTTGGTAGAGTTTTGTGAAAAATGGTTAAGAATCCGAAAAATGACTAAGTTTGAGAAATCTGGAAAATATTACAAAATATGTCTTTTTCGTGATTTTTAGATGATTGAAACTATGGTCTATCCTTGTCCAAATTCTATGAAATTTGGCGTGCTTAATATTCATATGCTGAGGAATGTTGTGTTAAAATTTCAGATCAATTGGAGTTCGGGAAGTCACCCAAAACTTGGCTGCAAAAGGGCAGTCCGAACATTCCAATCCAGGGACTTCCAGGATTTTCCTGGGACTGTGTCCCAACTTCGAAAAATCATTCCCGTCGACTCACAAGGATTTTTATCAAACTATTTTATGGGAGATGGCCATATGTGTCTAGTTTATCTGAGACTTGGAATCGCATCAATCGGAGCTCCACGGATGGAGATATGACGGAATTACTGCAACAAGGTCAAATCTGCCGATTCCAGGAACCTACTGCCCCCTTTTCGTGTTTTCTGTTTTTGATGGACCTAATGGTGTACAAATGCATATGTGAAGATGGTCCAAGCTTTATGAAGGGAAGAGGAAGACACTAGGCCATGGCATTGAAGAAAAACTTGAAGAAAGACGTTCTCCTAGTCACACTTGGAGAAGCTGCCGAATAGAGGCAGATTGTATGCCTTTGTGTGCTGCCGGCAATTGGGGTATTTTTCGATGGACCAAGACATGTCAAATGAAGTCCAAGACCACATAAGAAGTCCATGAAGATGTGAAGCCCAAGCCTTGAAGAAATTCAGAAAAGAAAACCTAATTGGACTAAGAAAGGAAGGTTGCAAAACCTTATTGAACTAGGTTTTCTGAATCCCTTTTGGCTTAAGGGACTGCCGGCAGCCTCTCTCCCTATCCTCTATATATACCCTCACTTTTTCATTCTGAAAATCATCTCATCTCAAGCATAATACACTAGCCTAAAGCTCTACCAAGTCCTTTCAAACACCAACACATAAATACCTAGCCGAACCATCACCACCATAACCATATAACCGAACCCTTCCACCTTGGTTACTGCCGATTTCTGTTCTTGCCGAGCACCAAGGAGCAGCAGCCGATCCATCTAGTCACCTTTGAGGAATCTTCAAGGTTTTTAAAGTGTGATCCATTCCCCTATGGCTTTTGTATTTATTTATGTTTGGTTGTTTTGTACGAATTTGTTTCGATTCTTGGTTTTTCTTGAAACTTTGTATGAACCGAATATTGTATGTTATGCATTGCTTTTCTGAAATTTAACTTATGGATTTTGTATGTTTGGATAATTAGGACAGTGGTATTAGAAGCATGTTTAGGATTTATTTTGGTTAGTAATCTAAGAGTGCGCCTTATAAACCGAAGCATTAGTATTGGCTGGAAGCATGTAAATCTAGATGTTAGGTTTCATTTAACCGAGTAATACGAATAAGTCATACGTTGGAGTAGTTTGTTTTGTGTTGCTCACATAGGGTAAAAACCTTAGATTACTTGCATGTTAAATAAGATGATTGACAACCTTGCTTGTTTACATGTCTACGATTTAGACTCACATGCTTAATTGTTAAAACGCGTAAAACCGGATTAGCATCACCTTAGAAGTCATACGTTGGAGTAGTTTCTAAGAAATTAAGAAGTCTAACAATTGGAAAACCGTTGGAGGCTCTAGTTGTGTCGAAACTAATTTAGGTCTTGAACATGCTAAATACTTGATCCTTACCTTCTTGCATGCAAATCTATATGTTAAAGAGTCTTTTGTGTGAACTGTTTTGTGTGAGAGATGATGATTGATGAGTCGCGTGAGCGAGCATCAAGCAATAATAACCCTACAATCGTTAGTAGTATAGACATAAGTAGGGATCGTTCTAAGCCGGGGATTAAGGGTACCTGAAATATGAAATTGTTAGACACACATATACACATATATACACATGTTAACGTCACAATGGGGTATGAGTATGGATCGGCAGCAAAGCTGCCCTAGAACTAGGTGACACGAAATTAAAAGTTGCTGAAAATAAATCCTAAGTCTAATATTTACAAGTTTTGGTCGACATCTTTCACACAAAGCACTCCACACTCAACTCATTTAACACATAAGATTCACACAAAAGAAGGTAAGGAACAAGTATTTAGCATGCATTGGACTTAAACAAGTTTCGACCTACAACTAGAACGTTTCCGATTTTACCTAGTTGAGAGACTTTTTCTTATGTTTTAAGATCGAGCTATTCGCATGGTGATCCTAAAAGTTATGCTACCTTATACAAGTAATAGCATTGAAGCACAAAAGTCTATAATCGAAAACATGTAAACAAGCAAGGTTGTCAATCATCTCATTTAACATGCAAGTTTTAGCTAAGGTTATACCCTAAGTGAGCACAATAGAATCAAAGCAACATACGTTTCATCTTTATTCATTCTACTCGGGTTAGATGAAACCTAACATCTAGATTTACTTGTTTGCCAAACAACACTAATGAGTCGGTTTTTAAGTCACGCCCTTAGATTACTAACCGATTTAAATCCTCAACATGCATCAATACCGCTGTCCTAATTATCTAAGTGTGTTCATCTTACACGTTTTATACTACAAAATTAACATGCAAATTCATTGTTCCCGAAATTTAAACCTAAGTCTAAACATCGAATCAAACAATTCATCAACATACAATTCATAAAACCAATCTCCAATTTGAATCATACATAGACATATAATCCAAAACCAAAAATACAAAAGAGTTTCATAGACAAAACAATTCATAACTACACAAACAAAAGCTAAACCGAAAGAGGGGAGTGGATCACACTTTAGAAACCTTGGAGAGCTTCGTCTTGGTGTGGATCCGGTGGCGTATGGTGGTCGGATGGACTGCTGCACGGCAACAAAGTGGCTCGGCAGTAGGTATTTTCCAAGTTCGGCAGAAACTTGGTTGAGGGTGGTGGTGATTTTCGGCTAGGGTTTGTGTAGGATCTTTGGGGAGAATTTGGTAGAGCTTTGGCTTTGTGTTTTGGCTTGAGATGTGACCCCTTTTTCTGAATATGAGATGGCTATATATAGAGGAAAAGGGAGAGAGGCTGCCGGCAGTCCTTATGCAAAAAGATTTCAGAAAACCTAATGGGATTAGGTTTTGCAACTTTCCTTTCATAGTACAATTAGGTTTTCTTTTTCTGAATTTTTCTTCAAGGCTTGGGCTTCACATCTTCATGGACTTCTTGTATGATCTTGGACTTCATTTGACATGTCTTGGTCCATCGAAAAATCCCCCAATTGCCGGCAGCAACATTAAGCACACAATCTGCCTCTATTCGGCAGCTTCTCCTAGTGTGACTAGGAGAACTTCTTTCTTGTATTTTTCTTCAATGCCATGGCCAGGTGTCTTCCTCTAACCTTCTTTAAGCTTGAACCATCTTCACATATGCGTTTGTGCACCATTTGGTCCATCAAAAACAGAAAACACGAAAAGGGGGCAGTAGGTTCCTGGAATCGGCAGATTTGACCTTGTTACAGTAATTCCGGCATATCTCCACACTCGGAACTCCGATTGATGCGATTCCAAGTCTCAGATAAACTAGACACATATGGACATCTCCCCATAAAACAGTTTGACCAAATTCCTTGTGAGTCGACGGGAATGATTTTTCGAAGTTGGGACACAGTCCCAGGAAAATCCTGGAAGTCCCTGGATTGGAATGCTCGGACTGCCGTTTTGCAGCCATCTTTTGGGTGACTTCCCGAACTCCGATTGATCTGAAATTTTAATACGACATTCCTCAGTATCTGAATATTAAGTACACCAAATTTCATAGAATTCGGACAAGGATAGATCACAGTTTCATTCATCTCAAAATCACGAAAAAGACATATTTTACACTATTTTCCAGATTTCTCAAACTTAGTCATTTTTCGGATCATTAAGCACATTTCACCAAAACTCTACCAAAATTGACACTAACTATATTATGACTCTATCTTAGACAAATAAGGGTTAAACAAAGCATAAACGAGGGCATAAGCATGTAATATCGTCGCACATTGTGCTCTTATCAACTACCCCACACTTATCCTTTGCTAGTCCCTTAGCAAACTAAATTAAACTAAGACTCGAAACAAACTATTGCCCCTAACAATTTGTCTCAGGCTCGTATGTACACATAGCTTTCAAGTTAATGCCTGAGAATGTTAAGCATGAAAATTCCAAGTTTCATGAACATGTGACATCAATATGAACATATAAGAACAAAAAGTAAACATGTAGACATGTTAAAGCTAATTCAATCCTCCTCACTAGGCATACTCTCTTCTTTTCTCTCGAAGCATGGTTATTCACACATAAGTATATGCAAGTGAAAGATAATGAATTACAAAGAGTAACTTGCATATGTCTAAGAAACGAAAGCACTTTGTGAATTTTCATGGAAAAACCTCATATGATAACTATATGCACCAATGAACCACAACCATATGCTTACTCTTGAGATAATCTCCACAATCAAATTAAACCATCTTAAGAATCATGAAAAAGATCAATCAAAAAGGGTTGTAATGGGGCTAGGCTAAGAGGTATTCGATATTTGGATAAGGAGGCTCAAAAACGTCACTAAGGCCTTTAGCAAAGCTCAAATCTCCTTATGTCTTCTCGCCGAAAGGGTCAAATTTCATCTTGTTGGACCCATACTTCATTCTTTTCTTCCCATAAACATAGTGAATATGAACAAAGGTCAAAATATAACAATAGTAGACCTTCACATATAAACAAAACTCCAAATTCACAACACTTTTCAAAACTAGACTTAGCAAATTACACTTTGAAACCGTGCTTATTTCTTTTCTTTTCTTTCGGACTTGATTTTTCTCTTTTTTTTTTTTTTTTTTCTCTGTCCGATTTCAATTTTTTTTTCTTTTGTTTTCTCATAGGCACGGCTCACATACAATTTTTCATATACTTTTCTAGCTAAGTCTACCCCACACTTGTTCTTCTTCATCACACACGCGAAAACGCTTTCAAAAATCAAGCTTTGCCGGAACACACAGTAAAGGCATCACTATATTAAGCTTATGGAAAGTGTTTAAGGGTGATGAAAGAAAAGGATCAACATAGGCTCAAAGGGGTTTACTAAGGTGTCCCACGACGGGCTCCAATAGGGCTCATGCTTTATTTGGCTTTGGTGGTAAACCTAAATGATCTTTATTCAATCATATTCAAAATCAAAGTATTTTATGATATAAACGTTTTGAAAATCAACAAGAGTAAGTTCTAGCATACTAGAGTTCATTAAAAAGCTATGACACATAGTCATCGAATAATCAAAGAATTATGAGGTTTCATGCTTCCTACGAATCTATCGAATTTTATCTTTTATCGCTCAAGAAGAAGGCAAATTGGCTCTAAAGCTCACATAGGTTATTATGGAAACAAACTAGCTAAAACATGCATGCTTCGTTATCAACAAATCCTATATGCTCCTACCAATGCACAAAATCCATGAAACTCACAATTTTAATTGTATGCACAACTATCATCCATGTATACAAAGAGGAGAAAAACATCATTGACATATTAGGGGCATCCTAAGACTCGAAACAAACAATTTAAACACTCTATTTTTGTGGAACATTTTTCTGAATTTTTCTTTTCTAAACTAAGCACACGAAAACATAAACGGAATACGTTATCCCACCCCACACTTAGAAAATTACATTGTCCTCAATGTAAGCACAAATCTATATCAACGAATTTCCTAAGCATGCAATAGTCTAACATATTCCAACATATCATCACAAACCAAAGAAAAAGAGAAGGGTTAAGAAATTTCAAACTCCCGGTGATGGCTCCTTCACTTTTCTTTGATCGAATTGGGTTGCCTCCCAAGTAGCGCTTTGTGTTTATAGTCCATTGCTTAGACTTTTCACCGTGTGTGTTGTGTATTCATTGTGCCATGTGCTCGGTTTGTGGTGTGGCAGCCTCCTTTCTCTCGGCAGTGGGCTGCTTGGCAGCAGCGTTAGCATGCAGGGGCAGCAGCAAGATTGGCAGCGTAGGTGGGCTGCGTGGCTGCAGCAGTGTAATGTGCAGGGGCAGCATGCAGCGAAAGCGCAGCAGCATCGCGTTAGGCAGTGTCTTGGCAGGGTCTTCTCGGCAGCAGCAGGGCTGGCTGCAGGGGCAGCAGCATCGGCAGGCTGCACTGCTGCATTGGCAGCTTTGTTGTCATGGCGCGCATGCTGCGCATGTATCTCGCTGCTCTCAGTAGCAGCATTGTTAGCATACAAGGGCAGGGGCAGCAGTGGCGTGCAGGGCAGCAGCAGGTTCCTCCCGGCAGCAGCACAAGTAGGTGCAATGGCAGGTTCGTCTCGGCAGTTCCACACAGCAGGCTGCCTGTTGGCAGCAGCGTAGGTAGGCTGCTCTAGGCAGACCACCACAGCGGGACCTCGGCAGAACAAGTTGTTCTCGTCAGGGCCGTTCAGCAGGTTTCTCGGCAAGGACGCTCGACAGGTGCTCAGCAGTACGCAGGGCAGCAGCAGGGTAGGCTGCAGACAGCTTGGCAGCAGCTTTGGCAGATGGTACACTTCCCCTTTAGGCTCAAATTTGGGTGTGTTCCGCTATCCTAATGCAAAAGTGTTCTGAATAAATGTTGTAGAGGACACACAGAGCTTTCCACCGGTATAAAATTTGCCTCAATCGGACAAGCAGAAGTACTCTTTGTTTGGTCTTTAATCGGACCTATTGATCTGCCCAGTGTTCTGTTTCGCCAGATTGACCTTGCTGCACTCAAATTGAAACTGGCAACGGCTCGAGACTCCAAATCAACTTCTGTAAAATCCTACAGAAAGTAGACTCAGAGACCTTTCCAACGGTGTATGGCTCACTTTCCCAAGTTTTGTGAGCTGAAAACGGCAGCCATCCAAAGTCGACGGATTGCACTGCCCGATTTCTGCTTTGGGCAGAAGGTGGTATTTCCTGCACTTTTTTTTTCTTTTCAATTCAATCTGCACACGCACAAGACACATCAAAACGAACAAAACACAAAGATAAATGCAAGAATATACAAAGCTATACAAGCCATGGCATTAGCAAATACAAACAATTTTCAAACAATGATACACAAAATCACATTCGGCAAAGCATACAACACACACGGCAAAGCACAAGCATGGTTCGGCAATAAGAGAGCAAAATTCAAAACGTCCATGATCATGTAATCGCTAGGTTTAATTTCTTTTAAAATTTGTTCTAACTCTCGAAGTACGTGGAGCAGAGGAGATAACGGTGCAATGGACTGATACAGCCCCCGGTAGTATCATGCTTAACCCGATATACCTCAAGAGTTTGAACCACACAACATGTTTTATCTTCGAAGAAAATAGGCCACATATGTCAAGTTATGTTCTAGCGTCTAAAGTGAGGTGATGCTTCGGCACAAGCTGTCGACTAGGTCGTGCGGATTTTACGTTTCAAAGGTCATTAAAATCACGGAGGGCGAACCCCCTACAGGAACCAGGCAGGACTCGTTGTTGGACACCATGGAGGGAGAACCCCCTATCGACTCACTCACCGAGAATGAACATCAGTCTATGGGCCTTGAGATCCATTTAAACAAACCTGAGAACCATATCTATGATAATAACTTCCCCATACTTTGTAAAACAAACACGGATCCCTAGCGGTCTCAAGTGTTGATTAAAACCGCCCTCAACCTCATAAAAATGGGTCTGCCAAAGCATCGCTCGTATGAGTTGGGAGGGCACTACCCTGTTTCCCGGTTGTTCATAAAAGCGGATCTGCTAAGGCATCATTCGTATGAAGGGTTTAGGTTATGATCAACAAAAGAGGCTTCACCTACATGTTACACTTTAGAAACTACAATAAACTCAAACATACACAACACTATCAACTTCCTAGAAATTAAACTAAGTGATTACCAACATACATCAATATACATCATGCAACTTCCGAAATTTAAACTCTACATGCCGAAGCATATTTCTACTTTACAAAAATCACAACAAAAATTAAAATTTACAACTTTTACAACTTCACAACAAAAATTTCCAGCAATCATATATACACAACAATAACATAAAACAAGCTTTTATAATCCCCGGCAACGGCGCCAAAAATTGATGAGTCGCGTGAGCGAGCATCAAGCAATAATAACCCTACAATCGTTAGTAGTATAGACATAAGTAGGGATCGTTCTAAGCCGGGGATTAAGGGTACCTGAAATATGAAATTGTTAGACACACATATACACATATATACACATGTTAACGTCACAATGGGGTATGAGTATGGATCGGCAGCAAAGCTGCCCTAGAACTAGGTGACACGAAATTAAAAGTTGCTGAAAATAAATCCTAAGTCTAATATTTACAAGTTTTGGTCGACATCTTTCACACAAAGCACTCCACACTCAACTCATTTAACACATAAGATTCACACAAAAGAAGGTAAGGAACAAGTATTTAGCATGCATTGGACTTAAACAAGTTTCGACCTACAACTAGAACGTTTCCGATTTTACCTAGTTGAGAGACTTTTTCTTGTGTTTTAAGATCGAGCTATTCGCATGGTGATCCTAAAAGTTATGCTACCTTATACAAGTAATAGCATTGAAGCACAAAAGTCTATAATCGAAAACATGTAAACAAGCAAGGTTGTCAATCATCTCATTTAACATGCAAGTTTTAGCTAAGGTTATACCCTAAGTGAGCACAATAGAATCAAAGCAACATACGTTTCATCTTTATTCATTCTACTCGGGTTAGATGAAACCTAACATCTAGATTTACTTGTTTGCCAAACAACACTAATGAGTCGGTTTTTAAGTCACGCCCTTAGATTACTAACCGATTTAAATCCTCAACATGCATCAATACCGCTGTCCTAATTATCTAAGTGTGTTCATCTTACACGTTTTATACTACAAAATTAACATGCAAATTCATTGTTCCCGAAATTTAAACCTAAGTCTAAACATCGAATCAAACAATTCATCAACATACAATTCATAAAACCAATCTCCAATTTGAATCATACATAGACATATAATCCAAAACCAAAAATACAAAAGAGTTTCATAGACAAAACAATTCATAACTACACAAACAAAAGCTAAACCGAAAGAGGGGAGTGGATCACACTTTAGAAACCTTGGAGAGCTTCGTCTTGGTGTGGATCCGGTGGCGTATGGTGGTCGGATGGACTGCTGCACGGCAACAAAGTGGCTCGGCAGTAGGTATTTTCCAAGTTCGGCAGAAACTTGGTTGAGGGTGGTGGTGATTTTCGGCTAGGGTTTGTGTAGGATCTTTGGGGAGAATTTGGTAGAGCTTTGGCTTTGTGTTTTGGCTTGAGATGTGACCCCTTTTTCTGAATATGAGATGGCTATATATAGAGGAAAAGGGAGAGAGGCTGCCGGCAGTCCTTATGCAAAAAGATTTCAGAAAACCTAATGGGATTAGGTTTTGCAACTTTCCTTTCATAGTACAATTAGGTTTTCTTTTTCTGAATTTTTCTTCAAGGCTTGGGCTTCACATCTTCATGGACTTCTTGTATGATCTTGGACTTCATTTGACATGTCTTGGTCCATCGAAAAATCCCCCAATTGCCGGCAGCAACATTAAGCACACAATCTGCCTCTATTCGGCAGCTTCTCCTAGTGTGACTAGGAGAACTTCTTTCTTGTATTTTTCTTCAATGCCATGGCCAGGTGTCTTCCTCTAACCTTCTTTAAGCTTGAACCATCTTCACATATGCGTTTGTGCACCATTTGGTCCATCAAAAACAGAAAACACGAAAAGGGGGCAGTAGGTTCCTGGAATCGGCAGATTTGACCTTGTTGCAGTAATTCCGGCATATCTCCACACTCGGAACTCCGATTGATGCGATTCCAAGTCTCAGATAAACTAGACACATATGGCCATCTCCCCATAAAACAGTTTGACCAAATTCCTTGTGAGTCGACGGGAATGATTTTTCGAAGTTGGGACACAGTCCCAGGAAAATCCTGGAAGTCCCTGGATTGGAATGCTCGGACTGCCGTTTTGCAGCCATCTTTTGGGTGACTTCCCGAACTCCGATTGATCTGAAATTTTAATACGACATTCCTCAGTATCTGAATATTAAGTACACCAAATTTCATAGAATTCGGACAAGGATAGAGCACAGTTTCATTCATCTCAAAATCACGAAAAAGACATATTTTACACTATTTTCCAGATTTCTCAAACTTAGTCATTTTTCGGATCATTAAGCACATTTCACCAAAACTCTACCAAAATTGACACTAACTATATTATGACTCTATCTTAGACAAATAAGGGTTAAACAAAGCATAAACGAGGGCATAAGCATGTAATATCGTCGCACATTGTGCTCTTATCAATGATCACTTGTATATAATAGCTTAGGTTTATTTTTCTGTTTTTATTTTCGTATCTAGTATTAGAGGGCAGCCTAGGGCTGCCGAACCATTTTTACCCCAATATGTGACGATTTTGTATATATGTTTGTATATATTTGCCTAAAAATTTCATATCTCAGGTACCCTTAATCCCCGGCTTAGAACGATCCCTACTTGCTTATACTACTAACGATCTTGTGTAGGGTTTATTATTGTGTGCGAGCCTCGGCCCACGTCACAGCCCTCAAGGTCGTGCGAGACAGGAGGAATCAAGCCCCAGCATCCGTGGCACCAGTTGTCGCGAATGAAGGGGAGATAGTAGAGGTGACGGCTGCTTCTCAGGTTGATAATGGTTCTTTTGGCCTTACCAACCGGGCAGCCTCATTTGGTTTCTTAGAGGAGGGGTTCGCGGACGAGTCCGCGGATCTGCCTGCGTCACCTGTCGCACCGTTTACCGGGGAGACTGGATCTCCCACAGAGGCGACGGACACTCTGAGGATGTTGATCGACAAATCTTGTCGTACAGATGAAATTCTGAAGAAGTCTAACAATGTGGTCGTTAATCTAAGTGAATCCATGAAGTGAATGGAGACAGAGCAGACGGGGTTCACTGCCAATTTCAAATATCTTGCCGGACAGCAGAGTCGGCTGGCGGATAACATGGCTGCCCATGTTAGGAACTCCGATACTTGCTGGCGACAGCAACAGGAGCAGTTGGCGGCTACCAATGCCACGCTCGAGAACATGAACACCTTGATGGGGCAGCTTTTTGATCGGATCGACCAGTCTGAGGGGTCTGACCGTACAAATCCGCCGAAAGAAAGGCGGGGACGAGCAGTTGGTCGGGGCGGGACCGGCGGACCTAATATTGGGGCTGCCAACAATCAGATAGGTGACAATGTCCCTCCTAATGGGCCAGTTGGCAATAATCCGCCAGAGCCACCGGCGGATGTCGTGGCCCAGCTGACCATGGAAGATATTGGCAGGGTTTTTGCTGAGAAGCTTAGGGAACTGCAGGGGTTACCCGACGTCGACAAGACGTACGAGAATCCATTAACTCGAGAGATCAATGCAATACCGTTCCCTGCCGGATTCAAGCCAATCCGCTTCACTCCATTCACCGGCCAGACGTCGGAGGATGCCGAAATGCACATTATGCGTTTTACTAATGAGTCTGGTCAATATGCTGAACACCCAGTCGTGAAGTTGAAGCTCTTTCCCACATCTCTGGCGGGGGAAGCCGCTATTTGGTACAAGCGGTTGAAACCTGGATCAATACCAGACTGGAAGACTATGGAGGTTCTCTTCAGAACTATGTTTGGTGTTGTGGAGGCGAAAATTGGGGTCAAGGACCTAGCGGAAACGGAGCAGAGACCTGACGAATCTGCCACTGATTATTTAAGAAGGTTTAAGCTGGAGTTAACCCGTTGCGAGATGGATATTCCAGAAGAACACGCAGTCAAGATGGCGATCGATGGTTTGGTGGATGAGATCCGCCAGGGATTCAGGCAGGTTCATGTGACCACTATGGCGGATCTGACCAATCGGCTAGGTCAAGAGCAGCACTATGTTGATCGGTCCAAGGAGAGGAACGAAAGAAGGAAGGGGACTCCGGTATCCTATTATCCGGGGACTCTAAAGCCCAAGACTCCACTTCCTGCTCCTACTAAGACGGTGGCTACTGTCCAGGCGGATGCGGTGCCTAGACCAATCCTGACATGGGTTGATGGTGAGGAATTGGAACACGAAGTGGCGGCTATAGAGCGAACTGATCAAAGACCGTTACAGTCCAAAACTGCAAGGTTGGTCAGGGAGACTGTGAAGATAGTGACCCCGCTTCTAACTAAGTCAGCTTTTGAGGCGTATACCTACAACGCCCACAAGGCTCCGGAAATCTTGCAGGAGTTGTTCAACCAGGGGCGTCTGCATCATGATGGTGGATTCATTCCCAAACCTGACTACATGGCGGGGAAGACGTACTGTAGCTTTCACAATATGACCAACCACAATACCAAGGATTGTGTGAAGCTAAAAGACCAGCTATAGACCTGGATCAATGACAAAACCTTGCAGTTGGATATTCTCAAGGAGCCTCAATGGGCAGCTGCTAAGACCGGCCCGCAGATCAATGCGATTGAAATCAGTGTTGGTCTGGATCTAACGCAGCAGCTTGGGAAGCAGGTTTCCAGGTTTCAGGAGTACACGTACGACGCAAGCAAAGTGGAGGAAATCTGGGAAGCTATGGTGCACCAGGGGGCACCGGAGATTCAGGAGTTTTACCAATGCCATCCCAACAGTGGGGATGTCAAACACTTATGCATTTTCCATTGTTCATCTGAGCATTATACTTCTCAATGTGTAGGTATGAAAGATCAACTGCAGGAATGGCTGAACGATGGGAAACTGGAGTTTGCTGAGCACAGGCCTAGTCCTGGCCCAGAGTTCTTGGTCGGGGCTATTGAAGAAGAGGATATGGTGTTAGTTCCTCGGTCTAAACTTTGCTTAACCTGTAGGTTGAATACAGGGCAGCCGATTACTTACGAGGAATTTCAGGCGGCTATGAAGGAGGCAGAGGAGAAGGCTGAGAAGAGGGCCTTTGAGAAGGCTAGGTTAGAGCATCCGCCTCCCGAGAGGTCAGGAAGGGAGAGTCACAAGCGGGTGAAGCATCACCATGGGTCCGAGGACAGTTATGCTAGCAAGGCGAGGCCCAGGCAGGACCCAGGGCCTTCTGGAGTGAAGTCGGCCATGGCTGGGGGTTCGTACAATGCTGCGAATCCAGAGCCATCTGTGAAAGTGTACATTCCGCCAGCTTCTAGGAATGACCCACAGGCGGACAGATGGTATACACAGCGTGCCGATAAGGCGGTCGAGCTTGCTGCAGTTACCACCCGAAATGAAAGGAGGCGCTTTGGCAAGGCGAAGAAGACCTTGGCGGATCTGGCTTCCGGGAGGGTAACTGAGGAAGAGCTGTCGGTGCCAGTAGAGCATGTGGAGCAGGTTCACAAGCGGTACAAGGTCAGGACTAAGTCCTATGCGGATTCCAGGCGGCAGCGCTCATTGGAAGCTCCACCTGCTCCTCGGAGGAACGTTCATAACAGGCTGGCGGATCTGCCAAGATCCACTGGAGCACCTCAGTCAAGGCCAAGGAGGAAGCTAGCATTTTCTCTGGAGCGGTCAAAAGCCGAACAATCTTCCCCAAGGAAGGCGCAGCCAGAGGCTGTTGGGGCACAGGTGGTGCCAGAGGCTCAGGATGACGTGATGGTGATCGACACCAAGAAGGGCTCCACTGTTATGAGGTGGATGCCTAAAGAAAGCAGTACGTCAGTGGCTGCAAGCACGAGTGTCGTGGGGGTTCCTGCGGAAGGCGTTGTTCCCAAGGAATCCAGTTTAGCATCGGCAGAGCCAAGCAAGCCACTCACCATCTTATCTCAGGCCAAGACAAAGGAGCCAAAGGCGCCGACCAACTTCGTGGAGTATGCAGCCAAGAAGCTGCAGATGCATGTGCCAACAAGGCCATCCTCGGTTACCTCTAGCGTGAAGGCTGATTCTGAAGTAGGAGATGCCGACCTCGACGAGGAGGACGAAATGGTCGACTACGAGGAGGAACCAGAAGCGGCGGATGTGGAGGAGGTGCCCATGGAAGAAGAACAGGCCGAGGATGAAGCTATGGTTCATCACTGTAACATGGCTTTCATACTTTCGTCCGCTTATGCTCTGCCAGAGCCTGTGCCCACTGCTTATTTTATCGATAATGAGGAATCAGCCAAGCCTGTTTATTTAGTACAGGAACTTGAGGATGAGAGTGAGGCGGAGGCCGAGCCTGGGGTTTTCCAGTCCAACAACAGTATTTTGAGGGGACCGGAGACTTTTTGAGGCAGTGCGTGATGTTCGCCAAGCCAACATTCAACATGTCCCAGCATATGAAACCTTTGTATGTCACAGCAGAGGTGGAAGGGATCAAGGTCTGCAAGGTGTTTATAGACACCGGAGCCGCGGTGAGTATTATTACCACCACAACCAAGGAGCAGCTCAAGATTCCCGAGAAGAAGCTCATTAATACTGTCTCCAAGGTGAAGGGATTTTCGGGGAATGTTACTCCTACTGCTGGGGTGGTCATGCTCAAGGTAAAGATAGGACCATCCGACGCTTATCAAGGGTTCTTCGTGGCCGAAGTGGACGCTCCCTATCACATGATTCTAGGGAGGGACTGGATCCATAAGGCACTAGCAATTCCATCATCTCTTCATCAAGAAATGATTATGTGAGATCCAGTCACAGACTTACCGGTGCTCATCAAGGCGGATGAGCGTCCTTATTCCATAGCGGCCGTCCAGTTGGAGGCCAGCTATTACAACAGAAACATGAGACCTCTCAGAGTCGAGAGTGTTGATCATAAGGGACATCCAATCGGGGTGACCCAGAACGAATTGTCTCAGTGGGGAATTGCCCAGGCTATGGCAGATTACAGCCGGCCAATTTCCATTGAGCTTCTTCCCAACGTATCCAATGAGTGACATCCTCTCACAAGAGGAGTCATAGGCCTTTGCTTTATTAATGCAACAATTGGCTGTCTATAGGTTAGAGCAAATGGCCTGGGAAGGGGTGGCACCAGTTGAGTGCATTGAGGAAGAAGACATTGAAGCTTTTACAGGGGTGGACGTAATTCAACCTGCTCCAGCAGCGTTGGATGACACTCCACCCAAGGTACGTGATCCCGTAGAGAAAGTTAACTTGGGAACAGAAACAGAGCCCATGGAGGTAGGAATTAGTCAGTACCTTGAACCAGATTTGAAACAGCAACTGATAGGGTTGCTGCAGGAGTTTAAGGATTGCTTTGCAGAGAAGTACCAAGATATGCCGGGTTTGTCAAAGGAGCTGGTTTGCCATCGCATTCCCATCAAGGAAGGATGCCGGCCAGTTAAGCAAGAGCAACGGCGGATGAATGCTGAAACTGCAATGGCGGTTAAACAAGAAGTTCAAAGCATGGTTGAGGCTGGGATAATCAGACCAACTCTTTATCCGGAATGGTTATCCAACATTGTTCCTGTTAGGAAGAAAAATGGCAAGATTAGAGTCTGTGTGGATTACAGAGACTTGAATGCTGCATCACCTAAGAACGTCTATCCTATGCCTATAGCGGATATGTTAGTGGATGCAGTAGCGGGGCATGAGTTGTTATCTTTTATGGATGGAACGGCGGGCTATCACCAGATTCCTATATACGAGCCGGACATCCCTAAAACGGCTTTTCGCTGCCCCGGGTTCACAGGAGCATTTGAATATCTTAGTATGTCGTTTGGCTTAACCAATGCAGGAGCTACGTACCAACGTGCAATGAACGTTATTTTCAGCAAGATATTGGGGGACATCCTGGAGGTCTACATTGACGATGTGGTGGTAAAGTCCAAGAAAAGGGAGGACCACATTGATCATCTTCGAGGGGTGTTCACCATCATGAGAAAGCACCAGCTTAAAATGAACCCAACTAAATGCGTTTTTGGGGTTTGTGCTGGTGACTCTCTGGGGTTTGTGCTGGTGACTCTCTAGGGTTTGTGGTGCATGAGAGAGGCATTGAGGTGGCTGGCGACAAGGTACAGGCCGTGTTGGATGCACCAGCGCCAAGGAACAAGAAGGAGTTACAGAGCTTGCTGGGTAAAATTAATTTCCTCAGAAGGTTTATATCCAACTCAGCAGGCAAGGTTGCGCCTTTCTCTCCTCTGCTCAAACTCAAACCAGGAGAAGTGTTTAAATGGGGTCCTGAGCACCAAGCTGCTTTTGACAGGATCAAGTAATACTTGGCTAGTCCGCCAGTCCTTCGGCCGCCCACGCCTGGTATTCCCCTCAAATTATATATTTTTGCATCTGATATTTCCATTGCAGGTCTGCTGGCTCAAGATGAGACTCTGGCGGATGGAAAGAAGATTGAATATGCAGTGTCGTACATCAGCAGAACACTGTTGGATGCAGAGACCAGGTATTCACCAATCGAGCGGCTGTGTTTGGCCCTGTACTTTGCTGGTGTTAAGCTCCGCCACTATGTGCTTTCATTCACAACGATAGTGGTGGCACAGTCAGATTTGGTGAAGTACATGCTAACGAGACCTATCCTAAGGGGTAGGATTGGCAAGTGGGTGTTAGCCCTATCAGAATTTCCCTTGCAATATGCGCCGCTGAAGGCTATGACTGGGCAGGCGATAGCAGACTTTCTTCTACACCATCCTATCGAGGAGGAATTCACAGAACCGCCAAAGTTTGCTAGCATGATCCGGTACCAGCCTTGGACTTTACACTTTGACGGTAGCCGTACCAGTAAATTGGCGGGTGCAGGGATTTGTATCCAGAATCTAGCAGGTACCAAGTATCTTTACTCTTTTCAGCTGGAGTGGACGTGCACCAATAACCAGGCAGAGTATGAGGCACTTCTCATTGAGCTGGAATTACTGCTAGACCTGGGGGCGCAAGAAATTGAAGTACTTGGAGACTCTATGCTAGTCATTAATCAACTTCTGGGGGTCTACAAGTGTGTTTCTTTCCATTTGCTGCACTACTACGAGCGTGCTATTGAGTTGCTAGACCGGTTCATTGATGTTTCCTTAGACTATATTCCCAGGGAGATGAACTTTGCAGCTAATGAGTTGGCACAGTTGGCCACAGGAGTCAGCCTAGCCCATGGAGTAAAGGAAAGAATCCTTAAGGTAGAGCGCAGAACTCTACCATCTTTTGCAATCCGCCAGGAGGACCGCGGGGAGTGGTTGGTCGCTACAGTCGAGCCTGTTGATACTGACTGGCGGATACCAATCATCGCATATTTGAAGGACCCATCTGCACCATCTGAAAGAAGAATCAGATACCTTGCGACTAATTACCTTCTCAGGGGTGAGGAATTGTTCCGGAGAGGGGAAGATGGAGTCGTATTAAGGTGTATCTTTGGCATTGAGGCCAAGCGGATCATGAGGGAGGTACACTTAGGGGTCTGTGGTTCTCATCAATCCGGACCCAAAATGAGGTGGCTCATTAGAAGATATGGATACCACTGGCCATCTGTTTTGAAAGACTGTCATAGTTTTGCCCAGGGTTGTCCGGAATGCTAAAAGCATGGACAAGTTCAGCGGATCCCCAACATTCCTCTACAACCCATTATCAAGCCTTGGCCCGCCAGGGGTTGGGCATTGGATTTCGTAGGAGAGATTAACCCCCATTCATCCTTATAGCACAAGTTTCTTTTGTTGGGTACTGATTTCTTTACCAAGTGGGTCGAGGCTATCCCAACAAGGAACTGTGATGCTGACACCGTCATCCGCTTTGTGTTCCAAAATATTATTTGCAGATATGGTATCCCGGAATGCATAGTGGCGGACAGGGGGGCAGGATTCATGGTCGAGAAAACCCAGACTTGGCTAGCGGATTATGGTATTCAGTTCCTGCATTCTTCTCCTTATTATGCTCAATCCAATGGTCAAGCGGAAGCTACTAACAAGGTTATCATATACATCATGAAGAAGATGCTCGCGGATAACCTAAGGTCATGACACACTCAACTTGATAACACACTGTGGGCCTATAGGACTTCCAAAAGGACTCCTACTGGTACTACTCCTTATTCGTTGATGTATGGCCATGACGCCGTTCTGCCATTGGAAATCAACGTAGCTTCTTTAAGAGTTCGTGAGCAACACCAGCTGCTTGGTGAGGATTATGTGCAGGCCATGTTCCAGGAGCATGAAGACCTTGACGAGTAGCGGCTCGAGGCCTTAGACAGTATCATCCTGGAGAAACAGAAGATCGCCAAGGCATATGATAAGCGGACCAAGGGCAAGTCCTATGGCGAGGAAGACTTGGTCTGGAAGGTAGCTTTACCCCTTGATGAGCCAGGACGGGGCAAATGGAGTGCTCGCTAGGAGGGTCCATTTGTCATTGATCGTATTGTGGGCAAGGGCGCCTACCAGCTCAGAGACTTGGCAGGAGAGGTTCACAGAAACCCAATTAATGGGCGCTACCTCAAGAAATACTTTCCAAGTGTTTGGGAGTATGAGACCCCTCCGGCGGATGATGACACTGATCCGAGTTCTTCTTAGCCCACCAGGCTCGGGGGGCATCAAGTCAGGGCGGCGCATCCGCTAGGGGTGTGTCCGCTACATTTCGGGGTTGCTAGTTTTCATGGCAAACCTGTTAGGGTTTTGTGTTTTCCCTGTTTTATCTAGACATCCGTTTGGGGTGGCTATGCTCTTGTACTTTTATTTATCAATGGATTTCCCATCTTTGCTGATTCTTGGCTATAGGTATTGAAATTGCAACTTGCTACATTCATATGAGGCTTTGCGGCCAAAGGCATTACAGGGAAAGGAAAACACAAAGAGCTACTAACTAGCTCTGAAACCATATCTACATTTCTGAGTCCTCACTGCTGGCGGATATCTCTAGCCCGTTCTGGATCCGCTAGAGGAGGCCTAAAGAGAGGGGTTCCAACGCACTGTTGGAACCATCACCGGTTGACGGACCCGTCCCGAGGGATTCATGGCACCCTTGCTTTGGCGGGCGGCGTGCGGCAGATGTGGGAGCAAATGGAAGTGGGGCAGCCCACGACCGGTTGCTGGAGGCAGTGGTGTTTGACGCACTACCCTCATCGTTGCCATGTGCCCTTCCGTAGCTGCCCAATTTGGGTTCGGGATTCTCTTCCGCCACTGGGAGTGGTACCTAACCAGGTCACCAATGTTACTGGCCTCGGGGAACAGCCAAGAGTGGCCAGCTTTTCCCGGACTACTTCGAAGCTCTTACCCAGGGCACGTAACGCTAGGTGACCGGGGTTAGGGTTTGTTTAACGCTGGGTGACCGAGGTTATGGGGTGTCTAGCAGACTATCAGCATATCTGGTGGAACGGCTTGAGGCAACCAGGGGATTTGGCCATTTGCAGGTGTTACTATCGCTGCCATGTTGCTCTAAGGTGGCCAGCCGAGTGCATTTCCTCTTCAACAAGGGTTTCCTTTTATATTGCCTTTTAGGGAAATCCAACGGTTGGGGGTTGCCATGACTTTATTACTGTGGTTCGCCCATCTTTATGAGGTTGCCCGTTTCGGTCACCCGTTCGGTTGGGAACCGATGATGGCGATAAATGGGGTTTGACTGACAAATCCTCGGGCTTCCGCCCCTCTTTCGATGCTGCGTTGGTCCAATCTCGTATTAATGACAGCTTGCCTATTCTAAGCTCCGGTTGGGCCGCCGGTCCTTGGGCTTGTTATCTATTTCTAGCAGGCCAAATTTGCTTCAACGGCGGACGGGTTTTTTTCCCAACAGTTGGATCTTAACCCATTTTGGGGGAAGCCATTTATTTTTACTATTTAGTTTACTGGGCTTTGCTTTGTCTTCCACACATCCGCGCAGCCAAGTGAACTAGGGGGGCAACCTAGGGGCAATATCCGCTATATTTGTCAGATTTTTCGGAGGGCAGAATTTTGAAGAATTTTAAAAATTTTTGAACACTCCGTAGGGTTAGGCCTTTTCATCCCCTGATTTAGGAGCATCCGTTTGGGGTGCGCCCTTATTCTCGCCTTTGGTAATAGGACATTCAGTGTAGGTCTTGATTCTAAAGTGATGTTTTATTTACAAAATAAGAGGCTTTGCGGCCGCGGCTATTACAAAGACAGAATTTAAATAAAGAAACATATCCGCCAACTATCTCTGATACCATCCTGATGCATAGGGCATATTCGCCAGTCCTTTAATCTGGAATTCCGCCGAGCGGATAGAGCATGAAGATTGTTTGGCAGAGTCAGTATTGGTTCCTTTCGGAGCAGAATGGCGAATAGGGACTCGCTGCCTTGAATCTTTTGTTGCTCCAAGAGCCCAATAGACGAGCACCATCTATTTCCGCCGAAGAAGGGCCTATCTCAGATCCGGAAGACGATCACTGAGACGGAATTCCCTTCATAACGAAGACGACAACGGGTCTATTAAGGCATAACCATCCCCACACCGGCGTAGCCTCAACTCAGGTGGAGACAAATGGTCCCATGAGGCAGGGGGATGGTACCCAAAACTGCATCCATATTAGACCCCTGGCAGATGCGAATAGAAGGGCGCTCAGTCAGCAGCTACCAATCTATGATCACATCCGCCCAGGACATAACATGAGATGTTATGTTTCAGGATTTGTTTAACATGGGGTGTTATGTTTCAGGAGTGTTCGGAGGAACATCTGAATTAGATCTGGTGGAAAAGATTGAGGAAGCCATAGCGGCTGGTAAGGGAACCTAAGGAAAGAAATAAGGAACAACATTGTTATGCGATTTAGGGTTCTTTGTTTCGGCCAAAGGGTGTTGCTTTTATAGTCTCATTTGGAACCAATATACAAGGGCTGAGTTGGAATTGCGCAGTTATTAGGCAGTTGGGTGTGGGGACCGTTTGCGTTTGAATTTCAAATTTTAGAGAGACGGTTCTGCAGCTTTGCCAGCATTGATAAAACAGACGTGCAGAGGGTCTAATTTTTGAACCAGACTAAGTGGGGCTTAGTTAGTGGGCTTGGTTGTCAATAAACAAAACAAAATACATAGATATATATATCAAGCCAGTTCATTATGGGTTGGGCCTAAATTCATACAGGTGCAGGCCCAATCTCTTGATTTTGGCCTTGGTCTTGCTGATCCAACGGTCTAGTTATGCATTGGCCTTCTTCGCCTGGTGCTCTTCCTCTTGTAGTTTGGTCGCCAAGAGCTTTTGCTGGATCAATTGGTCCGCGCGACTGGCTTGTTTCTGGTGGAGGAGGGAGATTGTATGCTCTATGGTTGCCTTCATGACCTCAAGCTTGGCTATTTCGGCCACCTCCGTATCGTTGCCGGCCGCAGCGACTAAGTCTTTATAGGCACGGGCAGCGTTGGCAAAAGCCACGCCAGCTTCTTGGAGCTTGGCATGCTGGGGAGACCGGGCAGCTAGACGTTCCTGCAGACTTTTTAGTTCTGCTAGGAGGCAAAGAAGGGAGGCGTTGGCTTCAGATTGGAGTTCGGGAGGTAGCTGTTGGAACTGGCCCTTAAGAACTTCTAGGGCGGAAAAGAGTTCGTCCGCCACCCGGGCGTCAGCAGGATCCTTTTCTCCTAGGCATTCGAGGAATCCCTATGCTTCCTGCACTTCCACAGGCTCTTCTTCAGGGCTGTGTGGCGTGGGGAAGAAGTCTTCGGCCAAAGTGGAGGAAGGGGCAGGTTTGTCCTGAACTCCAGAGCCAGATCCGCTAGGGGTCGCAGAGGACTGGGCGATTGGAGAGGTGACGACCAGGCCCATGAGTGTTTGATTCTGTGGCAGGGGGATCAGCCCCATAGCTGATTCCACTAGGCCAGGGTCCGCCACCAGTGGGGTGGCACTGATGGTTGCCACATTATCATCATCCACCTCTTCATAGGAAAGGAGGGTTAGGAACAGTTCTAACCAAGGAGGGTGGCAGTTCAGGTAGATGTATAACGTACCTCAACAATCTCTGGCTGAGGGATTACTTCTGGCTGGTCCAGAGGAAGCCCTTGCTGCTCTCGCTGATCAGGTCCAGGCCGGTCATCCGCTGGGGTTGGAGTGTGTTCAACTTGGGGGGCAGCATCCGCCAAAGATTCTACACCAGCAACTGCTTCTTCTTCCGCCAATGAAAGATCAGGTGAAGGGGAAGAGGGCGCTTGGGCAGTTGGTTACTCAGCGTCATTAATCGGTTCTTCTTCTATCTCTGGAGACGAGGTGGAGGCCAGCGGATGGGATAATGAAGAATGCGCACCACTAGGCAGTAGTAGGGGCTCATCTACCGTGGCTTCGGCCACACTGGAGTCAGGGTCCTTCCTTATCTCCGGCCCAGTTTCTGCAACGGCAGGAGATGTCAGGGTTGGCATAATGGAATGCTGACCAACTGCTAGTAGAAGACTGGAGGATGTACCTGCATGAGGATCAAGATAGCGCAGAGGAACAGGTTGAGGAAAACAATCGCCACAAATCTCTTGAAGATTTTGGAAGAGGTCCGGATAATCCTCCTCGAAACTAGAAGAACTTGCAGAATCTTCAGAGAAGTCAGAGGACTCACCAGATGAAAGTTCAATCACTTCAGGGCCTCGGCTGGCGGCTGCAGCGGATGAGGAGCTCCTTCTCCGGAGTACAAGGGTCTGCAGGGATGGATAGAGTTTGGATATCTACATCACATATGCATTTATAAGCTGGTAATTAAAAACCACAAAGAGACGAGGGAGGGTCGAAATCACTTACGGGTGTGTCATCCTCCACTTCATCAGGCTCTTCATCCGCTTCGATGACGGTCTTGACCCTCTTTGGGCGCGGATGAAGCTCACAATCAGCCTTCCGCTTTCCTCTATCCGATGAGGTTTGGCCAGATGCCTGTTTTCATCAAACAATCAAGGTTATACGGAGAATTCTGGCAAACCAAAGAACAGTAGTTAAAAGCAGAAGCTTATTACCTTTCCTGGGGGCAGGTTGAGATATAGCGAATCGCCCTTTAGCACCTTTTGATCAGGTTGGGGAAGGTGCTTGCCCTGGTTTCGAAAGAGCCTCCGGAAGTAGAAGACGGATGGTTAATCAAAGAGCGAGCCTCTTTGATGCGCCCACCAGCATTGGTAGGAACCAGTGGCATCCATGGAGGCCTGCAGGTTTGGATAGTGCTGCCAGCCCGGCATGTCAAGAAGTTCCAGACAGGGTCTTTGGCTGACAGCGGACGCGGGAGGGAACTCTCTGCTGTTCCGCCATGCCGAGAAAAGGTTCACACTCTTCATCGGCGGATATGGCAGGAGTTGAATGAGGCCGAACTGCCGGGCAAAGAAGTGAGGCGCATAGACCTCATAGCCGGGATTCCTCTTGTCACTGCAGAAGAGGGGCAGGTCCGCCATGGAAGTACAATGGATGAAGAGCCTTCGACCTTTTGCTCCTAGCTCACTGGACGGGAGGAAGCCCCGAGATAGCCCGCGCGGGTACTTTAGATGGATCAGCCGCTGCGCCTCCGTAAAAAACTCACTGGCGGTTGTGTTGAAGAAGATGTCGAGGCAGACGGCATAGCTGAGGTCTGGGTTGGGTGCGCATCCAACGTATTCCTGCCCTACTGATAGGAGCACAATGTGCGACGATATTACATGCTTATGCCCTCGTTTATGCTTTGTTTAACCCTTATTTATCTAAGATAGAGTCATAATATAGTTAGTGTCAATTTTGGTAGAGTTTTGGTGAAATGTGCTTAATTGTCCGAAAAATGACTAAGTATGAGAAATCTGGAAAATAGTGCAAAATATGTCTTTTTCGCGATTTTGAGACGAGTAAAAATATGATCTATCCTTGTCCGAATTCTATAACATTTGGTGTGCTTAATATTCATATACTGAGAAATGTTTTGTTAAAATTTCAGATCAATTGGAGTTCGGGAAGTCACCCAAAAGTTGGCTGCAAAACAGCAGTTCGAGCAAACCAATCCAGGGGCTTCCAGGATTTTCCTGGGACTGTGTTCCAACTTCGAAAAATCATTTCCTACGACTCACAAGGAATTTGATCGAGCCTTTTTACGGGGAGATGGCTATATGTGTCTAGTTTATCTGAGACTTTGAATCGCACCAATCGGAGCTCCAAGGAGGGAGATATGCCGGATTTACTGGAGCAAGGTCATTCCAGCCGAGTTGCTGCCGGTCTTGTGTTCTTGCGGGTTTGGGGTATTTTTCCATGGATCAAGCTCACCAAATGGAGTTGTCAAGCCTACACAAGAAGTCCATGAAGATATGCAGCCCAATCCAAGGAAGAAAATCAGAAAAAGAAGTTTCCTATAGAACCAAGAAAGGAAGGAACCAAAACCTTGTTGCACAAGGATTGCCTTTGCCGATTTGGACTAGGTTTTCTACCTAGGGTTTCTGCCGAATTTGCCTCTATAAATAGCCAACTTTTACACAGAAAAACTTGTCACATTCTAAAGCAAAAACCCTAGCCAAAGCTCTACCAATTTTCAGCCAAAGATCCTACATAAAAACCCAAACCAAAAACCACCACCACCACCATAAAATCCTGCCGATTCTCTACCCAAAATCCAGCCACCACCAAACCACATCCCATTGGATCCACACGACTTGAAGCCATCAAAGGTGTTTGCAAAAGTGTGATCTACTCCCTACTCTTGGTTTGTAATAGTTTTTATGTAGTTATGTGTAGTTTTGTCTATGAGACTCATATGTATGTTTGGTTATTGTGTTTTCATGTCTATGTGAAAAACGATTGTGAATTTGGTTTTATAATGATGCATGTTAATTTAATTCTTATGGTATTAATAAAGAATTTCAAAGATAAGTTTCGAATTGCATGCTAAATTGTAATGAAAATATGAAGTAAAGAGATAAGATTAGATAGGCAAGCATGTTCACTCTGATTCTAGTAATTAGTTCTTGGTTTAGTCTTTTAAATCCGTGTGCCTCAAAGATTGGTACATAGCATATTCGCGATGTGTTTTAGGTATTAGTCTTGTATTTGTCAACATAAATAGGACTAGAGTGGTTTAAATGACTATGCATGTTAACAAGAAGTGGTGACGCCTTGCTTGATTGATGTGTTTCCAATTAAAAGGATTTCGTACTTCATTGGTTAATTGATTATCTTCGACGCTGCGTGTTTATAGTCGATTAGCTAAAGATTAGGGTTATGCGCTGAGCTAATTCTAAATACCTTCGTGAAGTCTGAAACAACTTAGATAACCGCTGAGGCCCTAGTTGGGTTGGAACTAAATCGGATCTAGGATATTGTGTGCTCTTGCCGTGTCTTGTCTTATCAATTTGCTATGTGTTTTGAGTGCTTTTGTGTTAGTAATTTGTGGAAGAATGTCGACCAAACTTGTATATAGTAATTTAGGATTTTAAATTGCTGTTTTTATGCATGATTTAGAGGCAGTTGCTGCCGAACCTAGGATCTTTTTGTTTCTTGTTTCTTCTCTTTCAATTTTTGTGCCGAACCTAGTTTAGGGCAGCCTAGCTGCCGATCCATTCTATTCCCCATATGTGACGTTTATATGTATATATGTATATATTTGTCTAACAATTTCATATCTCAGGTACCCTTAATCCCCGGCTTAGAACGATCCCTACTTGCTCATACTACTAACGATATTTTGTAGGGTTTATTATTTGTGTGAGCCTCGCGGCTCACACCAATTTTTGGCACCGTTGCCGGGGATTATAAAAGCTTGTTTTATGTTATTGTTGTTGTTTATATATGTTGCTGGAAATTTTTGTTGTAAAGTTGTAAAGTTGTAATTTTTAATTTTATTTTGGGATTTTGTAAAGTAGAAATATGCTTCGGCATGTAGAGTTTAAATTTCGGAAGTTGCATGATGTATATTGTTGTATGTTGGTAGTCACTTAGTTTAATTTCTAGGGAGTTGATAGTGTTGTGTATGTTTGAGTTTATTGTAGTTTCTAAAGTGTAACATGTAGGTGAAGCCACTTTTGTTGATCATAACCAAAACACTTCATGTGAATGGTGCTATGTCGGAGGCCGTTTCTATGTAGATTGGGAAACGCGGGATACTTCCCCCCCACGCATATAAGCGTCTTTTCGGCAATAGTATTACTTCTATGAGGTTGAGGGCGGTTTTAATCAACACTTGTAGACTGCTAGGGATCCGTGTTTGTTTTACAAAGTATGGGGAAATTATTATCATAGATATGGTTCTCAGGTTTGTCTAACTGGATCTCAAGGCCCACAGACTGATGTTCATTCTCGGTGAGTGAGTCGATAGGGGGTTCGCCCTCCGTGGTGTCCAACAACGAGTCCTGCCTGGTTCCTGTAGGGGGTTCGCCCTCCGTGATTTTAATGACCTTTGAAACGTAAAATCCGCACGACCTAGTCGACAGCTTGTGCCGAAGCATCACCTCACTTTAGACGCTAGAACATAACTTGACATATGTAGCCTATTTTCTTCAAAGATAAAACATGTTGTGTGGTTCGAACTCTTGAGGTATATCGGGTAAAGCATGATACTACGAGGGCTGTATCAGTCCATTGCACCGTTATCTCCTCTGCTCCACGTACTTCGAGAGTTAGAACAAATTTTAAAAGAAATTAGACTTAGCGATTACATGATCATGGACGTTTTGATTTTTTCCCTCTATTGCCGAATGTATATATGCTTTGCCGAAATCTTTGTGTTGCCGAATGTATATATGTGAATCATTGTTGAAATATATTGTGTAATCGTCAATGCCGTGGCTTGTAATGATGTATATTCTTGCTTTCTATTTCTCTACGAGGTTCTAACTTGTTTAAATGTTGCAAATTTCAGAAATAATGCATGTCCGAATCTAATATTTGGACAAGAGATCTTCAAGGCCGTTTGCAACGTTTAGATCAAGAACTCGCTATTGCTCGTTTTGTGCCATTACCGCCATCGTCACCAACCAGTTCATCAGTTTCATCATTGCCGTCATCACCATTAGTGCCGTCCATTTCTGACAGTTTGCCGAGTTCCCCTTCAGTTGTTTCGTCATCGTGTGATCTTCAGAATCCAGAATTTGAAGCCTTTGCCGAATCTGAAGAAGAAGAAGAGATAATGGCTTCAATCCGATCACAGAATGGTCATGTTGCTGGAGCTGGAGTTGCTCCTTCAAATATTACTTATCCTCCCTTGGAAGCTGACAAGACTGGAGAGATTGAATTGAGGAGTGGATTCCTCCATAAGCTGAAATCGTTTTATGGGATGCCAAGTGAGGATCCTAACAAGCATCTACAGTGGTTTAACTTCACCACGGAGTCCATGTGTCCAAGAGGGACCGATTTGCAACACTTCAAAATGAAGGCATTTCCGTTTTCTTTAGAAGATCAAGCGAAGGAGTGGTTGTTTGAGGTGCCTAGTGGTCGCATCGTTTCATGAAGTACTATGATGGATGAGTTTTTGCTCAAGTTCTTTCCTGCTTCACGTATCACTGATCTGAGGAAGCAAATTACTAGTGTGAAGCAAGCCGGAGATGAGACTTTCTTCGACTATTACAAGAGGTTCAAGTCCCTAGTTTCTTTGTGTCCATCGCATGGCATTAGCGATGGGCTCTTGTTACAATATTTCTATGAGGGATTGCGCGTCATGGAGAGAGAGTTTCTTGACTCGGCCGCGGGAGGTAGCTTTTTGGAGTTAAATGCCGGTGCGGCAAGAAGTTTGTTGGAAGTTCGTGCCTTGAACAACCAACAATTTGGCATGGCACGAGGCAATGTGCAAAGGAATGAGAAAGTGCATAAGACGTCTTCGAGCTCAAAGTTAGAGGATAAAGTGGACAAGCTTACCGACTTGGTGAGTAATCTGATGAAGAAGCGTGCCATGGTATGTGGAATCTGCACCGAGGGCCATGAGACCGAACAATGCCCTCAATTTGGAGTTAGTGAGGGAGTAGAGGAGTGCAATGCTATTGGTTTTCAAGGAGGCCAACGTTTTGGAAATTTCAATCCAAGGTTCAATGATCATCCTAACTTTCGATGGGCGAATAATGACAATGTGCTTAGGGCACCTATGCAACCAAGAGAGGGAGGAGCACCGTTTGTACCGAGGGCACCCTTTGTGCCTCGGCAGCAATTTCAGCCGAACCAAGGGCCGTATGGGTGACGTGTCGCCGAAGCGAGCATCAAGCAATAATAAACCCTACAATCGTTAGTAGTATAGAATAAGTAGGGATCGTTCTAGCCGGGGATTAAGGGTACCTGAAACATGAGAATGTTAATAAAAATATTCACAAACATATATGCACACAATTGTCACACTTATATACATATATACGAATTTATCATGGGGGATGAAGATGAAGTTCGGCAGCCATAGGGCTGCCTCTAATGTCCTAGGCATGAAATTAAAATGCTGAAAATAAATCCTAAGTCTAATATTTACAAGTTTGGTCGACATTCTTTCACAAAGCACTAACACGAAAGCAATCAAAACACATAACAAACTAACAAGCAAGACTCACGGCAAAGTATTAAAGCGTTCTAGACTCAACTTAACTCCAACCCAACTAGCTCCTTATCGGCACTACTAATTGAGACTCTCTAGTATTTCAAGATTAACTTATCGTCTAACCCCAAAGTTATACTAAACATATTTGAGAACACTTATCGTCGAAAACAAACATGCAAAGTAATTAGGCACATGGTCTTTTTAGTTGGAAACAAGTTAATAAAGTAAGGTTGTCAATCTTCTCATCAACAAGCATGTTCTTTAAATTACTCTAGCCCTTATGAAAAACAACACAAACAAAGTAACTCGTTGATTACTTTAATCCATATTAAATTTCGGCTAATGAGATTAATAATCTAAGTATTGCAATTACATAGGCTACCAATCTTTAAGCGCACGAATTTAAAGAACAAGTCAAGAAAACCCTAAAATCAATTTAACACATGTTTTTGCCGATTATCCTAATTACTAGTTCATTACATATTTTCCTTACTCTTTAGCATGCAATCCATATTCTTACATCTAAAGCCTCACTTGAAGATAAAGAAAATAAATTGGCATGCAAATCATAAAACCAAATTTCAATCCAATTCATACATAGACATAAAAATTGAAACCAAGAATTCATGCTAACTTTATAGACAAAGTTTAACATAACTACACAAAAATTTACAAAGCCAAGAGTAGGGAGTGGATCACACATTAAAAACCTTGAAGACTTCGACTTGTATGGATCCGTGGATGATGATGATCGGATGGATTGCTGCTCGGCAGTGAAGGTATCGGCAGCAAGGAAAAACAAGGTTTCGGCAGGAAACTTTGGTGTGGTGGAGGTGGTTTTGGCTAGGGTTTTTGTGTAGGATTCTTGGGAAATTTAGGTAGAGCTTTGGCTAGATTTTTGCTTTGGAATGTGACAAGTTTTTCTGTGTAAAAGTTGGCTATTTATAGAGGAAAATTCGGCAGAAAACCTAGGTAGAAAACCTAGTCCAAATCGGCAAAGGCAATCCTTGTGCAACAAGGTTTTGGTTCCTTCCTTTCTTGGTTCTTCTAGGAAACTTCTTTTTCTGATTTTTTTCTTCAATGCCTTGGCTTGGTGTCATCCTCTAAC
Organism: Potentilla sterilis; assembly: GCA_963682095.1. NCBI lineage: Eukaryota > Viridiplantae > Streptophyta > Magnoliopsida > Rosales > Rosaceae > Potentilla > Potentilla sterilis. The sequence goes on from OY821763.1 coordinate 32,991,429, forward strand.
CTTCCTTAAGCTTGGACCATCATCACATATGCATTTGTACAACATTTGGTCCATCAAAAACAGAAAACACAAAAAGGGGGCAGTAGGTTCCTGGAATCGGCAGATTTGATGTTGCTGTAGTAACTCCGGCATATCTCCATCCGTGGAGCTCCGATTGATGCGATTCCAAGTCTCAGATAAACTAGACACATATGGCCATCTCCCCATAAAATATCTCGATCAAATTCCTTGTGAGACGTCGGGAATGATTTTTCGAAGTTAGGACAAAGTCCCAGGAAAATCCTGGAAGTCCCTGGATTGGAATGCTCGGACTGCCGTTTTGCAGCCAACTTTTGGGTGGCTTCCCGAACTCCGATTGATCTGAAATTTTAACACAACATTCCTCAGAATATGAATATTAAGCACACCAAATTTCATAGAATTCGGACAAGGATAGATCATATTTATACTCGTCACAAAATCGTGAAAAAGACATGTTTTGCACTATTTTCCAGATTTCTCATACTTAGTCATTTTTCGGACAATTAAGCACATTTCACCAAAACTCTACCAAAATTGACACTAACTATATTATGACTCTATTTTAGATAAATAAGGGTTAAACAAAGCATAAATGAGGGCATAAGCATATAATATCGTCGCACATTGTGCTCCTATCAACTACCCCACACTTATCCTTTGCTAGTCCCTTAGCAAACTAAATTAAACTAGACTCTAAACAACTATTGCCCCTAACAATTTGTCTCAGGCTCGTATGTACACATAGCTTTCAAGTTAATGCATGAGAATGCTGTCCACGAGAATTCCAAGTTTCATGAACATGTGACATCAATATAAACATATAAGAGCAAAAAGGTAAGCATGTAAGCATGTTAAAGCTAATCCAATCCTCCTCACTAGGCATACTCTCTTCTTTTCTCTCGAAGCATGGTAATTCACACATAAGTATATGCAAGCGAAAGATAATGAATTACAAAGAGTAACTTGCATATATCAAAGAAACGAAAGCACTTTGTGAAATTTTATGGAAAAACCTCATGTAACAACTATGTGCACCAATGAACCAAAACCATATGCTTACTCTTGAGATAATCTCCACAATCAAATTTAACCATCTTAAGAATCATGAAAAAGATCAATAAAAGGGTTGTAATGGGGCTAGGCTAAGAGGTATTCGATATTTGGATAAGGAGGCTCAAAACGTCACTAAGGCCTTTAGCAAAGCTCGATCTCCTTATGTCTTCTCGCCAAGGGTCAAATTTCATCTTGTTGGACCCATACTTCATTCTTTTCTTCCCATAAAATATTACAACAATAATCTAGACAATAGCCATGCACGAAATTTTTCTTTTTCAAACCTTATGCCGTGCCCTTTAATTTCATATTTTTCTTTCTTTTTCTCGGCATTTTCTCTCTTTTGATCCGAGCAATTTTTTTCTTCTCTTTTCTATTTCTAAGGCACGGCATACATATACACTTTTCATAAATTCATGGCTAAGTCTACCCCACACTTGTTCTTCTTCATCACTTCACGCAAAAACGCCTTCAAAAATCAAGCTTTGCCAACACTTTGATCAAGGGTAAAGGCATCACTATACTAAGCTCATGGAAAGTGTTTAAGGGTGATGAAAGAAAAGGCTATACGTAGGCTCAAAGGGGGTTTACTAAGGTGTCCCACGACGGGCTCCAATAGGGCTCATGCTTTATTTGGCAATGGTGGTAAACCTAAATGATCTTTATTCAATCACATTCAAAATCAAGGTAGTTTATGATATAAACGTTTCGAAAATCAACAAGAGTAAGTTCTAGCATACTAGAGTTCATTAAAAAGCTATGGCATATAGTCATCGAATAATCAAAGAATTATGAGGTTTCATGCTTCCTACGAATCTATCGAATTTTATCTTTTTATTGCTCAAGAAGAAAGCAATTTGGCTCTAAAGCTCACATAGGTTATTATGGAAACAAACTAGCTAAAACATGCATGCTTCTTAATCAACAAGTCCTACATGCTCCTACCAATGCACAAAATCCATGAAACTTACAATTTTAAAGGTATGCACAACCATCATCTATGTATGCAAAGAGGAGAAAAACATCATTGACATATTAGGGGCATCCTAAGACTCGAAACAAGCAAATTTAAACACTCTATTTTTGTGGAACAATTTTCTGAATTTTTCTTTTCTAAACTAAGCACACAAAAACATAAACGGAATACGTTATCCCACCCCACACTTAGAAAATTACATTGTCCTCAATGTAAGCACAAATCTATATCAACGAATTTCCTAAGCATGTAATAGTCTAACATATACCAACATATCATCACAAATCAAAGAAAAAGAGAAGAGTTAAGAAATTTCAAACTCTCGGTGATGGCTCCTTCGTTTTTCTTTGTTCGAATTGGGTTGCCTCCCAAGTAGCGCTTTGTGTTTATAGTCCATAGCCTTGACTTCTCACCGTGTGTAGTATTGTGTGTGTTCATCTTCACTTGCTCAACATTTTGAGGGCAGCAGCCCTCCTCTTGGCAGAATTTTTCTCGGCAGCAACTCATGTACGGCTGCCGGCAATTGCAGGTCCGGCAGCTCCTTGGTCTCGGCAGTGGGTTGCTTGGCACGCATGGGCAGTGGCATCGCAGGGTATGGCGCAGGCTGCAAGCCTCTCAGCGGGATGGCTCTCGGCAGGGGCAGGGTCTTTGGCAGACGTGTCTGCTTCTCTTGAGGCTTGATTTTGGGTCTGTTCCACTATCCTAATTCAAAAGTGTTGTAAATCAATTTTGTAGTGGACACACAGAGCTTTCCAACGGTATAAAATTCGCCTCAATAGGACCAGCAGAAGTACTCTTTGTTTGACCATTAATCGGACCTATTGATCTGCCCAGTTTTCTGCTTCGCCAGATTGACCTTCGTGCACTCAAATTAAAAATGGGAGCAGCTCGAGACTCCAAATCCACTTCTGTAAAATCCTACGGAAAGTAGACTCATAGATCTTTCCAACGGCGTATGGTTCACTTTCCCAAGTTTTGTGAGCAGCAAACGGCAGCCTTCCAAAGTCGACTGACTGCACTGCCCGATTTCTGTTTGGGCAGAACTTCCGTATGAGATTGTTTTGCAGGTACAAATTGTGCACGCATGTGATCCCATCAGTTTTTGGCGCCGTTGCCGGGGAAATTATAATATTTTGATTCATAAAGTGTTGTTTGTAACTTTGTATATTTGTAAATTATTTAATTTTTGCAATAGTTTTGGGATATGTATTAATAGGATTTTTGGAAGTGTAATAGTAAATAGGGTTTTCCTTTTCCGATTTTTATTTTTTGTTTTTGGTTTTTGGTTTTTGTCCTTAATTGCCGATTTGTATGTTTTATTGTGATTGTTGTACACTTAGATAATTTCTAGGAAGATGGTAGTTTTTGTGTATGCTTGTAGTTTATTGTAGTTTCTTAAGTGTAACATGTAGGTGAAGCCTCTTTTGTTGATCATAACCAAAACCCTTCATACGAGTGATGCCATGTTAGGTATGTTTTTGTGTAGATTGGGAAACGGGCCCTGCAATGTTGGAATTAGTCCATCGTTGGCCCCCCACGCATAAAGACGCTAACTTGGTATTATTTTTATGAGGTTGAGGGCGGTTTTAATCAACACTTGTAGACCGCTAGGACCCGAGTTTATTTTACCAAGTATAGGGCAAGTTATTTTCATTGATGGGTTCGAGGTTTGTAAAACTGGTTTTCAAGACCCACAGACTGATGTTCATTCTCTGTGAGTGAGTCGATAAGGGACTTGTCCTCCGTGGTTAAAAACTTTGAGACCTGCCTTGTTCCTAAAGAGAGTTTACTCTCCGTGAATTTTAACGACACCGCCTTAGAAAAGTAAAGTATCTTCGACCTAGACAACCGCTTGTGCCGAAGCATCACCTCACTTTAGACGCTAGAAAATAACTTGAGCATATGTGAATCTGTTTTTCTTCAAAAGATAAAATTCGTCTTTAATTTTAGAGGTATATCGGAATAAGCATGATACTACCTTGGGCTGTATCAGTCCATTGCACTGATGGAGGTGTTATCCAAGCATAAAATACCTGCAAAACAACTTCATACACATAATACCCTTCTTGTGTCGAGTGTAGTATTGACAAGTAGGGATCGTTCTATCCGGGGAAATCAAGGGCTTTCAATCACACAAAGTATTGCACAAAAAAGGGGGTATCAATTTTTATGTATAATTATCTACTGAATTTTTACTAAATTTATAAATCCTAAATTATATATTTACATGTGATCAACATCTTCCACACAATCACCAAACACAAATCTCATTATACATACAACAAAATTAAAACAAGTAATAGGGGCAGCAGCAAATAACGAATTCAAAATCAACTAAGCTCCAATTTAATCAGGGCCAACGCAGCTTATCCTAATTATTCAAGACATCATAAGTATTTAGAACCCATAACGCGTGTAATCCTAAACATGGTACTAATCGGTTTAATAACACAACGCGTAGAAATTAAACACAAATAGCACATAAGCACATATTGTCGAATTGGAACATGTTAGCAAGTATGGCGTCACTCATCTCACATCGACATGTAAATTGTCATAATTACTCTAGCCCTTAGATAAATACATATTAAAATCCACAACGCGTGAGATCCAACATATATTAAATCGGCATATGAATTCAACACCTAGATAACACTCATGGCCTTTCGAATGTATCTAGACATCTCCTTCGGTTGCACACGAATTATGAAAATAAACCTAATTAAATTAAGAATATAAGCTAAAGCTACTGCCCATAACACAAATTTAATTAAATAGCATGCATAATTCGGCAATCATATACAAAATTCCCAAACATTTATAACAAAGATCCGAAGATCCCATATATAATTATCAATACTAAAAACAAATCCAGAAATTAAAACATATTTCATAGACAAAAGTATGTTTAAATACAAAGAATCAAAAACCAAATAAATACAATCCATGTTACAACCTTATGAAGATTCGGCAAGGATTGGTGAAGGATGAATTTTGGTGAATGATGAAGGTGGAATTCGGCAAAGGATTCTTGGTACAATTTCTGAAATTAAATGGGCAGAGGTTCGGCAAGGTTTTTGAGGGGAAGAGAAGATTCTTTTCTGTGCAAAAGCCTTGGTATTTATAGAGGAAGTAACCTAGAGAAGCTAGCCACAAACAAAAACCGAATTGGTTTAGGTTTCCTTGATTTTCTGAATTCGGCAGAATGACCTCCGTGCATTGATTACGTCATAACTCTCTCTAGAAAATAGCTATTGAGGTGATTCCAGTTGGGTTGGAAACTAGACTCCCGTAGCTTTCTATCCATATAAGGCTCGAATTCTAATTCATTGTCAGCTGTCCGGGAGAGTCCGTGGAAGTTGAGAGACGTGCACAGGAATTTTCCCGAAATTAATCAGGATTTGTTGCGATTTTCTTCCTCTATTTTCTGCCGAAAATTCCCAAGATAATGGCTGAATAATTGAGCAATATCTCTTTAGGTTTTCCATGAATTAATTCAGCCAAAAATCTTGCACAAAGGATGGAATTCAGTCCACATTCGTAAGCCAAATCCATGTAGAACTCGGCTTGCTTCTTCTTTTCCATTCCGAAATTAATCTTTTCTTTTCTTTTTTAATTCAGCCAAATTCTTCATGGATCAATGCTTGATGGACTGAATAATGGACTAGGCTCATAACTCATTTGGACAATTTATCCAAGAGCTAGCCGTAGCTTTCCCTAGTTGAGCCAGGAAAGCATCCTTTGTATCTTCTTTTCCTGCTTGCATCAGGGAAACTTCTTTTCTTTTGTTCTTCGACTTCTTCCTTGAAAGGATGACTCTCTAATGCTCCAATATGTTCAGTAGCTCATCACTTACAACCTTGGACACGAAATTGTTGTAGAAAAATAGAAATCCTTCAAAACGGGCAGCACGTTCTTCCTCTCGGCAGATCTGACCTTCTTGCATTCAAACCGACATAACTCTCTACTTAGGAGAGCTTTTTCTGCGATTCCAGTTGCATATGAAACTAGACACACAGGGCTTTCATCCATAAAAATTTCACCTTCAAATTCCTTGTCAATCGTCGGGAATAAATTCAGAAAGTTGGATGTCGGACACTGAAATCTTCTGGAATTCTTGGATTTGCATCCGATAAGAACTTGAAGTTCTTGCCATTTTGTTCCACTCCGATTTTAATGATTCTTTCCTTTGTTCAATCCTTAGTATGTCGACTGCAAATGAGAAGAGAAAAATCTATCAAAAGCAAAGTTTATGTTTTACAGATTCAATAAAACATCTCAGAGACTTTGTGAATAGGCTTTTGACAATTTCTGCATTTTTATTCTATTTTCCACATGTTTTCACTTTAATTCCACCAAAACTCTTGACTCTATAACATGACTCTATATTACAACAATAAGGGTTAAGCATTGCATAAATGGGGGTAAAAACATATTAAGAACGTCGCATTTTATGCTCCTATCAACTACCCCACACTTAGCTTTTGCTAGTCCCTTAGCAAAACAAATAAAAAAGACTCAACACTACAGCCCCTAAATGATTGTCTCAGGATCTTTAAACACATAGCTTTCAAGTTACGCATTCAATGTAAGCACAATAATCCCAAGCGTCATAGACATGTATCATAGCATAAACAAGTAAGAAACGAAAATCATAAGCAATGACATGTTATGTTGATTCCATCCTCCTCACTAGGCATACTCTCTTCTTTTCACTCATGATATGGCAATATTCACTCAAAGTATATGCAAGAAAATAGATTAAGAGTTACAAAGAGTAACTTGCATATTTCATCAAATAAAGGCACTTTGTGAATAGATCTTTCAGGAAAAACTTCATATAACAACTATGTGCACCAATGAACCAAAGCCATATGCTCAACTCTTGACAAAAATCTCCACATACAAAGTTCACCTATTATTCGAATCATGAGAGATCTTACATGGGAAAATAGTGGGGCTAGGCATAAGGAATTCGCATTTAGAATAGTGGTGAGAAAATGTCACCAAGACTTAGCAAAGCTCAATACTCCTTATGACTTCACTCAAAAGGGCCAAGTTTCAACTTGTTGGGCCCAAACTTCATTCTTTTCTTCCCCATAACATAGTGAATATGAACAAAGGTCAAGTATAATAATAATAGACCTTCAATTGTAAAATAAACTCCAAATTCACCACAAGATCCCAATCCAAGCATTTCTATTTTTCTTTTCATTTGCCGAAACTTTTTTTTTTTTTTTTTTTTTTTTTTCGGCACAAATTTTTTTTCTTTTATTTTCTGTCCGAATTTTCTTTTTATTTTCGGCAATCATGGTTTTTCATGCTTTTGGATTGGATCACCCCACACTTACTTCTCATCATCACATCAATTCACACACCATTAAATTTTACCAAGTCTTGATAACAATGGCAAGGATAAAATATTCTAAGCTCAAGGAAAGTGTATCAAGGTGATGAAATAAATGGCTCAATGTCGGCTCAAGGGGGTTAAAACTAAGGAGTCCCACGATGGGCACAAATTAGGCATAAGCTTTATTTGGCATTGGTGGTAATCCTAACAAGATCATCTCAATCATATTCAAAATCAAGGCATGTTATGAATAATAGTCTCAAAAATCGTCAAAAGTGAGTTCTAGCATTCTAGAGTTCATTAAAATCTATGGCACATAGTTATTGAATGTTCAAAGAATGATGAAGTTTTGAAAAATTCTGCCCATTTTTATCACTCAAGAAGAAAGTATATGGCAATCAAAGCTCACAAAGGTTATTATGGAACAAAATCAACACAACAAACATGCTTATTACACAAATAAGTCCAAGTCTCAAATGTTCATACCAATCACAAAGTCCATGAAACTCACAATTAATTCTTATGATTATGCAAAACCATCATCTATGTATTAAAGATATAATCATCATAGACTATTTAGGGGCATCCTAAGACTCAAAAATAACACAAAACAAACAAAAGCAACGAAATTTTTTTTATTTTTCTGATTTTCTGATTTTTATTTTCTTTTCTTTTATGACTCAAAACAAAAACTCAAAGCAAAAACAAAATATGTGAAACATATATTCCCTACCCCACACTTAGAAAATTACATTGTCCTCAATGTAAACAAATATTATGTAGTAATTTCCAAGCATTTGATAATTCACAAGTTCCACATTCAAACAATTCAACCAAAAAGAGTTTAGGGATTTAGAAAATTCAAACTCTCGTAGACGGCTCCTTCACAATTTTGGTTGAAATGGGTTGCCTCCCATGCAGCGCTTAATGTTTATAGTCTACTCAGCCTAGACTCTTCTTCATATCATCAGGATCTTGGTGCGTCTCTGAATTGAATCTCCTCAATGGTGTGCTCCTCAAAAGGTTCGTAGTAAGGCTTAAGTCGATGACCATTCACCTTGAACGTTTTTCCTGTTTCAATACTCTGAATTTCTATAGCACCATGAGAAAAAACATTAGCAACAATATAGGGACCAGCCCAACGAGAACGCAATTTTCCAGGAAATAATCTAAGACGAGAATGATACAACAAGACTTTTTGACCAATATGAAACTTTTTGCCTCTTATCATCTTGTCATGAACCAATTTCGTCTTCTCCTTGTAAATCCACGCAGCATCATATGCATCATTTCTGATTTCCTCAAGCTCGCTCAACTGTAATTTCCTGTGAAGTCCAGCCTTGTCAAGCTCCATGTTGAATTGCTTGACCGCCCACCATGCCTTGTGCTCCAACTCTACTGGAAGATGGCACGCCTTGCCATATGTAAGCCGAAATGGAGACATCCCAATGGGTGTCTTGTATGCCGTTCTGTAAGCCCAAAGTGCATTATCAAGTCTATCACTCCAATCTTTCCTTGATGGGCCCACAGTTTTTTCCAATATGCTCTTTATCTCTCTGTTGGACACTTCCGCCATTCCGCTCGTCTGAGGATGATAAGGTGTGGATACCTTATGGGTGACTCCATATCTTCTGAGTAAAGCCTCTATTGTTCTGTTGCAGAAATGAGAACCTCCATCGCTTATAAGCACACGAGGTACTCCAAACCTGGAAAATATGTTAGTTCTCAAGAAACCTGCAACAACTTTAGAATCATTAGTCCTTGTGGCTTTCGCCTCCACCCATTTAGACACATAATCAACAGCCAACAAGATATAAAGAAAGCCCTTAGATGAAGGAAAAGGTCCCATAAAATCTATACCCCATACATCAAATATTTCAACAAATATCATATAAGTAAGGGGCATTTGGTCTCTCTTACCAATGTTACCTGTCCTTTGGCACCTATCACATGTCATACAAAATGTGTATGCATCCTTGAAAATAGTGGGCCAATAAAAACCGCTTTCTAATACCTTGAGCGCTGTCCTCTTGGCTCCAAAGTGTCCTCCACACGCCTCATTGTGGCAAAATGCTAGGATCGGCCTATGCTCCTCTTGTGGCACACAACGTCTAATCACTTGATCACTACACGTCCTCCATAGATAGGGATCGTCCCATATGTAGTGTCTTGCATTCTTTTTAATCCTTGTCTTGGCTGCCTGCAAACATGTACTTGGAAAAGTTTTAGTAACTAAATAATTGACAATGTCTGCATACCAAGGTTCTCTTGTGTCCACTCGAAAAAGCTGCTCATCTGGGAAAGTTTCCTGAAGTGGTAACGTTTCCTCTTCTCTCACAATCCTGCTCAAGTGATCCGCCACAACATTCTCGCTCCCCTTCTTGTCTTTGATCTCGATGTCAAACTCTTGGAGTAAGAGAATCCATCGAATCAAACGTGGCTTGGCGTCCTTCTTCTTCATCAAATATCTTAAGGCTGCATGATCAGAATAAACAATCACTTTAGAATTCAAAAGATATGAACGAAATTTTTCTAAAGCAAATATAACAGCCAACAACTCCTTCTCAGTTGTAGAGTAATTTAATTGAGCATCATTCAAAGTTCTAGAGGCATAATATATAGCAATCGGCCTCTTCTCTTTTCTCTGTCCAAGCACTGCTCCAACTGCATAGTCTGAAGCATCACACATGATCTCAAATGGCAATGTCCAATCTGGTGGCGCCATAATTGGTGCTGACGTCAACAATTCCTTCAACTTGACAAATGCATCTTCACACCTTTTGTCCCATACGAATGGAACATCCTTCTGCAAGAGGGCACAAATAGGCTTGGCCACCAACGAAAAATCCTTGATGAACCTCCTGTAAAAACCTGCATGGCCAAGAAACGAACGTACCTCCCTTACAGTTGTAGGGGAGGGTAAGTGAAGCATAATATCAATCTTGGCCCTATCTACCTCAATACCCTTTGCAGATATAATGTGTCCTAGAACTATCCCTTGTTTTACCATGAAATGACATTTTTCCCAATTAAGTACAAGGTTAGTCTCTACACATCTTTTCAGGATTAATTCCAAATTCTCTAAGCATGCATCAAAGTCTTTACCATAAACACTAAAATCATCCATAAAGACTTCAATGATATTTTCAATATAATCACTAAAAATGGAATACATACAACGTTGAAATGTATCTGGTGCGTTGCATAAACCAAAAGGCATGCGTCGATAGGCAAACGTACCAAAGGGACATGTGAACGTTGTCTTTTCCTGATCATCTGGGTGAATGCATATCTGATTGTAACCGCTGTCACTACCAGAAAAGGCGTCATAGCCGACGACGCCATCTCGTCGGCCGTTTCCATTAATTCGTCGGCTATTATCTCGTCGGGATTGCTCCGTCGGCTATAGTATAGCCGACGACACACGGGGTAAGTCGTCGGCTTATAAAACACTAGGTATAGCCGACGACAAAAGCCTCGTCGGCTATACTTCGAACATTGCCGACGACAAGATCGTCGGCTTCAACAATTACGTAATTGCCCCTAACCCGAAGTATAGCCGACGACACTGTCGTCGGCTATCCGTCCGTTATAGCCGACGACACTATCGTCGGCCATACCAATCGCCGGTACCAGGAACGGCTTTTTTTGCCTGAAGCCGGGAGGGTATAGCCGACGACATATGTCATCTTCGTCGGCTATAACGGTTATAGCCGACGAAATTTGGTAAAAATCGTCGGCTATAGCACTTATAGCCGACGAAATAATGCCAATATCGTCGGCTATAACCCCTAAATATTTAAAAAAATTAAAAAATTTAACTCGGGCCCAATTTCTCTTCGTCTTCGGGGGCTGCAGAAAATGCACAAACAAACATCCAAATATCCAACAAATATCCACATCAATCCATCCCTAATATCCTACATACTGTACAAATTAACCCACTATATCTACTCATCATCACCCCCTAAACGCGTAGCGTCGTCGACCGGATCGTTCGAGTTCCGGTGGCTATGGCTGTCCTGATCGGCTGGCGTACTCCGATGCGGGGGGGGAGTGGGGACGACGAACTGGGGCATCTGTGGCGGAGGCGGGGGCTGGAGTCCAGCCTGCTGGGCCTCCCAAGACTGCTGCATCCATCGGTACATCTCCGCCACAGATGCGTCTCTGGCCTGCTGCGCCGAAGCCTCCGCGGCCCTCGCCAACTCCGCCTGCTGGAGCGCCTCCACCGCCCTCGCCAACTCCGCCTGAGTCCTCTGCAGCTGCGTCTGCAAGTCTCCTCTCGTCGAAGCCGCACGCTGCGTGCTGGGATTGGCCGGCGTGAACTTGAGAACCCCATCTCCCGCCGCGCCTAGGCCTCTCTGGTAGAAGTAGTTGTTCCCCGTCCCTACCGCCGCGTGCATGATCTGAGAGGCCAAGCGCGGCTCAAGGGTGTCGATCGTGGACGCAAACTCCGCGATCGCCTCGTCGGACGCCCCGTCTCCCAGAGTGTCTCGCGCGATCCCGAAGGTGATCGCGTCGGTCTCCGCATCTATTTCCGCCTAATTGACAAGAAAATATAATAAACGAATTAAAAAATATATATATAAATTAATTTCATGAAACACTTTTATTGAAGATGGACGAATACTTACCACTTGGTCGGGACGCCCCGGATACATCTGCGCATGAATCCACGACAACGGCCTCAGCGGTCGGTCCCTCCTCGCCATCTCTGCCCACTGCCTCCAGGAGCGGGCGCCGCCGTGGTGGGGGTGCTCGTTCCTCCTGCGGTTGTCGCTGTTCGTCCGCGAGATTTTCTGTATTATAACAACAAACATATAAACGCAAATATAAATTAGTAACTAAATTAAAATATTAGGAACTAACCAAAATAAAATTAATAACTAATTTAGTTACTAACTAATTTAATTTAATTAGTAACTACTTAACTAACTAATTTAATTAGTAACTACTTAACTAACTAATTTAATTTAGTAACTAACTAACTTACTAACTACCTAATTTTATTTAATTTAATTTAATTTAATTTAGTAACGAACTAACTAACTATGTAACTAACCAACTGACTTAATTTAATAACTAATAACTAACTAACTAACTAATTAATTGAATTAAGTAACTACATAATTTAATTATTAAATAACATTAAAAAGTTATATACTACCAGGCTAAATTTTCTTACCGAGACCCTGTCGCTCCCGAAGTAGGCTACCAGCCATAGCCACTCGTACTCCCTGTACCGGAACTCGTGGGGGGTTGCAGCTCGCCCCAAGCGCTGCTCCACATGGTACGTCCTGTAGTGCGTGGACAGCTCGTTCTTCCACTCGGAGTACCTATATTAACAGAACACAACTGTTAGATATATTCGTACACTGCCAATAAATATATTTATACAAAAAAAAGCAAAACACATAACCTGTTCTTCAGCTGCTCGTCTCTCCACCAGTCCAAGGTAGGATGGACTCTAAACCATTGCTGCAACATTATAAATTAATTAGAAAATATTTTTAAATAGTTATAAGGACTGAATTCATAATTGTTTATTTTCTATAATAAAAATCATATTTAACTCACCGACAGTGCATTGTACACTCGCGCCTTGATCTCATCGGGCACAGAGCCCCAGTCGGGCCACAACAGTGGGACCCTGTCCCGCACGAGCATGCCCGTCGCGTTGATGTACTTGGTGGTGGTGTCTCTCCGCTCAATCGGGCGTCCATCCTCACCGGGACCGGGCAGGATCTCTCTGATCCCACCGGCCAGCTCCCTCTCCAGGGTCGACATGTTCGCTGGCCCTCTGGTCTGTCTCGTCCCCGCGGGTTTATTGACGAGGACGCCTGTTAAAATGAACACATAGTTAAATAATTATTTAAACTAACTAATTAAATAATTAATTAAACAATCTAAATAATTAATTAAACTAACCAATTACCTGCGTCGTTGTACTGCTTGTCCTTCTCACGAACGGCCCACAGGCCGCGGCAGTCCTCTGAGTCGAAAGGACTGTAGAAGTAGGCCTCCTCCCAGGGAATCTCTTGGGGCCGGTCGTGCCTCCAAATCTGCCTCCCCCTAGCGTCGTACTCAGGGATGGCAGGGAGGAACTGGACCATGTACATCCCCGATGGCGGAGACATACGGGGCGTGGACCCTGAGGGGCCTGCTCCCCCTGACGGTGGGCCCCGTAGCTGTGGACGCTGTCGCTGTGGGGGGACAGGGAGCATCTCTGGAGGGTCCAGATCGGCGCGCGGTGGGGTCGGCTGCCGATCCTGGAACAATGCTGAAGTGCACTGGGGTCTGGTGGCTCTGCGTCCTCCTCCGACACTCGAGTCAGGGCCCGCTCCCGTCGACTCATACGAGGAGCCCCCACGTGGATCGCTCGGGGTCAATCCCATCAACGTCTCCTCTCGTCGACTCAAAGGCCGGCCTAGGCCCCGACGACCGCTGGATCCGCTCCCCCCACGGCTGGATCCTGCCTGAGCGTCGGGGTCGCTCTCGGTCCGTCTGCCAAGCCATCGGTCTACAAAGCGCCGGTTTCCTGCACAATTAGTATATAAATTCCATAAATTGCACAAAAATTCCACAAAACAAAATTAAAAACATCATTCAATGTATATATACCTAATTATATATATACGTACCTACATATATTTATACCTAATTATATATATATATTCCGAAATATAACACAAAATTCCTTAAATTTCACAAAAAAATAAAAAACTTTTTTAAATATATATACACCTAATTATATATATACATAACTATATTTATACCTAATTATATATATATATATATATATATTCCGAAAAATATATATATACATATCGTCATAAAAATGAAAAAAAATATTTATACCTAATTATATATAAATTAGTATATAAATTAGTATACTAGTATATAAATTCAACAAAATTCCACAATTAGTATATAAAAACCGTAAATTTAACAAAAAATTCACAAAATTAGTATATAAATTCCACAAAATTAACAAATTTAACAAAAAATCCACACAATTCCATAAATTTCACAAAAACCCTAAATTCCACAAAAAATTCACAAAAACCCTAAAATTCACAAAATTCGACAAAATTAATAAAAACCCTAAATGAGGCTCGATCGGGACTACCTGACATGGTGGTGCAGTCTGGACGAGGACCGGTGGTGCGGTGCGGCGGCGACGGCGACGGCGGCAGGGGCGGCTGCGGCAGGGGCAGCTGCGGCTACGGGCGGCTGCAGCAGGGGCGGCAGGGGCGGCAGGGGCGGGCAGGGGCGGCTGCGGCAGGGGCGGGTAGGGGAGGCTGCGGCAGGGTGGCTACGGCGGCTCGGGCGGCTCCGGCAGGGGCTTTCGGGTCGGGGAGGGCTCGGGAAGGAGGGGGCCGGGGCGGGGAGGAATCGGGTGGGGCCGGGGAGGGTCGATCGGCGTCGGGGAGGCTCCGTCGTGGTCGGTCGGCGTCGGGGAGGGGTGGGGAACGATTGGGCAATTTTGGTTCTAAGCAGAAAATGAGGGAGAGGCGCCTAGGGCTCGGTTTAAATCGACGGATTATAGCCGACGATTTACTTTTAATTCGTCGGCTATACTCTTACGGGCCGGGCCAAAATCCGGGCCGGGCCGGAGTTGGGCTTTGCGGGCCGATTATAGCCGACGAAGTTACGTGTCTCGTCGGCTATAATATGAATGTCGTCGGCTATACGATGAATCTCGTCGGCTATAATATGAATCTCGTCGGCTATACTATAAGCTCTCACCAGCCGTCAGATCTCGCCCATCCAACGGCGGACAATGAAACGGCCCGGATCGCAAGAGTTTAGCCGACGAAGTTAAGTAGTTCGTCGGCTATTCCCTGGTCAACTTTTGGTCAAACCTCTTAACGCTTTAAAACGGAAATTGGCCCGTCTAAATGACGTTTTTTGGCCTGACCTTCAACAGAGAATAGTTTCAAATCGATGCGACGCAACTAACCGTATAAAAATTTTCCTCCAAAAATTTACCGACCGTCAGGCTACCCATAGGAAAACGGA
Organism: Potentilla sterilis; assembly: GCA_963682095.1. Lineage (NCBI taxonomy): Eukaryota > Viridiplantae > Streptophyta > Magnoliopsida > Rosales > Rosaceae > Potentilla > Potentilla sterilis. Next base: position 33,006,851 of record OY821763.1, read on the forward strand.
AGTAAAAAACACCTAATCGCAACATTCGGCACACAGATTTTGTCGAAATCTTCCCATTATTCAACCGTAGTCGTATTTCAATATTTCGGTCGTATCTTATTTCACGACACTTTTGCATTTGAACGGTCTACGTATAGCAACTATTTAAAACTATACATTCACTTAAACACTTAGTAAATAAGTTAAGGAATATTAGTGCATATGTTCCGATTTCGAATCTAAAAGTTTGGAAAATCTATTCCAACCGTCAGATATCACCGTTAAGATTAAATACATGTAGGAAAAAAAAACCAACTACATCTGACAACGTTAAAGGCTCGATCGGGACGGTTAAACTGCATGGTCAAATCTCGAAACGCTTTAAAACGGCAATTGGCCCGTCTAAATGACGTTTTTTGGCCTGACCTTCAACAGAGAATAGTTTCAAATCGATGCGACGCAACTAACCGTATAAAAATTTTCCTCCAAAAATTTACCGACCGTCAGGCTACCCATAGGAAAACGGAAGTAAAAAACACCTAATCGCAACATTCGGCACACAGATTTTGTCGGAATCTTCCCATTTTTCAACCGTAGTCGTATTTCAATATTTTGGTCGTATCTTATTTCACGACACTTTTGCATTTGAACGGTCTACGTATGGTTTCGGTCAATATACTTTAGCCGACGACTTGCAAGTCGTCGGCTACAGTATGGGCATTATAGCCGACGAATTGCAAGTCGTCGGCTAAAGTATGGGCATTATAGCCGACGAATTGCATTTCGTCGGCTATAATTCTGATCTTTCTGAAAATTTGCCATTTAGGGCCTGAAAACTGCCTATTTCACCTGATAAATTCCTAAACATAACACAAACAATTCAATACAATTTCCCATAAACTCGGAAAACGGTAATTAAGGACAAAAATGTATTCATGCATGCACCATCGTACACAAATACATACATAAATAGTATACTAAGGATGATAATCAGAATCATCCTCATCACTTGAGTCAGACGTAGTATAGTAGTTAATATCTGGCAACCGGTGCTCGTACTCGTCGTCTGAGTCATCGTCTGCCTGATATAGACGATTCGGATTAACATCATACATGGGCACCTGACCCCTAGGAAGTCGAACCACTCTGCCCGGCGTCACATTATTATCGCGGATGGTGGAGGATTCCGGAATGTCGCCGGCGTCCGGCTCTTGGTATGCGGTCGCTTCTTGACACTCTGTGCTCACACCAAGTGTGGTAGCACTGTATATGTCTCGCTGAGACACATGGTTAACTACCTTCCACGTGCCTTTGTTCAAAGGATCGTCAAGATAAAAGACCTTTTTGGCCGCTGTGGCGAAAACAAAGGGGTCGTCTTCATACACACTAGTGGCGGTATTCACCGAAAGTATGCCGTACTGATCGATCCGTAAGCGGTGCGGCCTAGTATCAAACCATCGACACTTGAACAAGTGGACTTTCATGCGGTTCCCATAAATGAGTTCAACAACTGACTGTAGGACACCGTAAAAATCCACGCCCCCCTCTGCACCATCGACCATCACCCCACAATTCTGTGTTTTGCGTTCCCCGTCTCTAGCTTCACATATATACTTAACGCCGTTGACATCACACATTGGGCGGACTGTGGAAGATATCGGCTTCATCGACAACAGCCTCAATTCCTCTGAGTAATTTGTATGACCACCCCTCGCAGCCACTTGCATCAGCTGAAAAATATAACTCAAATCACTCGGTGTGTTTATGATTAAAGAATAGGGAACTGTAAAAGAAAGCCATCTAATATATATATTTATACACTTACCCATTGTGGAAAATAGTCTGCAAACGTCGTGTTGTGGTACTCGACATCACCGCGAACTTCCTTGCTGTGAAGATGGTGACGTTTCCAATATTGTACCTCCGGACAGTTTATTAGAACCCACCAGTGGGCAATCCCTACCTCATGGTCAGGCAACTTGTCCACACCCTTTTTCTTGAAGCTTCCGTATGGTACAACAGAGTTGGCGACGATAGATAGGTTGAACTCGGGGTCATCTCGACTTGGATGTTGTGGGGGGTCCTCCATCGCTCCCAAGTACAACTTGGCGTACGTTACACACTCATGCGCAATGTAAGCTTCAGCAATACACCCCTCAGGCGCAGATTTATTGTGCACATATTTCTTGTAGTCTCCAAGTTGTCTGCAAGGTTAACAAGTGCATGTTAAGAGCATGCAACTTTTATTTAAAAACATGTATAAATCAAATTTATGAATAACATGTACCTTTCGATGGGATACATCCAAGTGTAGTGTACGGGACCGGTAAGCAACAATTGTTGGGGAAGATGGATCATCAGGTGAGGCATGATGTCAAAGAAGTTTGGGGGAAATATCCTCTCGAACTTGCACAAGATAAAAACGATTTCCTCATGCATTCTCATGAGGTCTGATTTCCTAACTTCTCTAGCGCATAACTTCTGGAAGAATCTTGACAACGCCACCAACGGCTCAACCACTTCATCCTCCAAGTACGCTCGAATGAAAATAGGGAAGAGGCGTTGAAGCAGTACATGGCAGTCGTGACTCTTCAATCCGTACATCTTGTTGTCTCGGTAGTTAACACACTTGCTTATGTTACCCGCATAGCCATAAGGATACCTGCATAGCCATTAACAACAATTAGATTTCATGCATATATAGTCGTCCAACAACAGATGGATTCTTTAGGGAATACATGCCTAATTAATAAAAAGTTACCTGACATTACTCAGCCATCCAAAGATTTCATGTTTCTGGTCCCTAGTGACGGTGTAAGGAGCTTGGGGCATTTTGCTCCTGCCCTCTCTCAACCACAAATGGTCCCGCAGTCCCATATTTCTCAGATCAACGCGTGCCTTGGGGGTGTCTTTTGTTTTCTTCTCCCAATTCAAAACTGTGCCAACCACGGCTTCACCCACGTTCTTCTCTATATGCATGACATCCAGGTAGTATCTGGTAGCCAACCTGGCCCAATAAGGAAGTTCCCATAAGATGCTCTTGTGTGACCAGAACCTATACCGATCCGGCCTCTCTGGAATCGTGCGCAACACATCGGGATGATTGCTAAGCGGACCAAAGTCATACTCATTCAACACTGCCAATATTTCCTCCCCTGTCCATTGCTCCGGTGCCCAGCCCCTTTCTTCAGTCCCATCAAAAGCCTGTGCATCGTCCCTAAATGGATGGTCATGCGGAAGCCAACGACGGTGACGCATCTGGACAATCTTGCTGCAATGAGGACTGGAGCAATCAACAGTCATGCACTCTGAACAAGCCCTGTAACCCCTGGTGACGCTGCCCGACAACATACCCCTCCCAGGAAAGTCACTGATCGTGCCAACAAGCATGGCATGCATCCGGAACATCTCATTTTTGAACCGGTCGTAGACCAGGTGGCCGTTCAGACTCAAGTACCGAAGCTCCTCAATTACGGGTCTCAAATACACATCGAGACACTTTCCCGGATAACCTGGGCCTGGAATCAACAATGTGAGCATGTTATATTCCTTCTTCATGCACATCCACGGTGGAAAGTTGTACGGAATCAAAATAACTGGCCACACACTGTACTGAAGCTCTTTCTTGCCAAAAGGGTTGAAACCGTCGGATGATAGCCCTAGCCAAACATTTCGAACCTCTGATGCAAATTCGGGAAACTCCAGCACGTTCTTCTTCCAAGCCTCTCCGTCGGCGGGATGTCTAAGGGTGTCATCGTCAGGCACATTCCTCTCAGCCCACCATCTCATAGCTTCGGCCGTGAAAGCACACATGAACAACCGCTCAAGCCTATCAATCAGCGGGAAGTACCGAAGTATCTTCACAGCTTTCTTGTTCCCTTTAGGAGTGAACTTATACCGCTCTGTATTGCATAATGGGCAGTATTCAAGATCTGCAAGTCCTTCCCCGTAAAACAGAACGCAATCGTATCTGCATGCATGAATCTTGATGTAGGAAAGGCCGAGATCTTTAAGGATATGTCGCACCTTATGATGACTGGTAGGAAGCCGATGTCCGGGGGGCATCGCCCCACCCCATAGCCGAAGCCAATCATCAACCGATTTGACAGTGCCTTTGTTCTCCGTTTTGATCTTCATCACTCCCATGACAGATTCAAGGACAGTCTTACTGCATCCGGGGTACAACGGAGTCTGTTGCAATGCGATCAGGTTGTTGTACTTTTCCATACCACTTGTGTTGACCGGAGATCGGGGTAATGGCTCGAGTGGCTCAATATCAGGGAAACACTCCATCTCCGGAGGTGGGAGTTGCACATCTGGTGCTTCCTCAAAGACACCGCTCTCACGAGGAAACATATCGTTGATCCAGTTCGTTGTCGGATCATTGGAGGAACTCCCTCTCTCCGCAAATTGTCCATGATCATGACGACCCGCAAACTCTGGTTCACCGTGATAAATCCAATTAGTGTATAGGACCCAAAATCCATATCTAGCCAGGTGTTGCTCCACTGTCTCTATGGAAAACCGGTGTCGTGGGGTGGCACACTTGCACTTTTTACACGGACAATAATGAAGTGTAGTGTCTCCACAGTTAGCCATCACAAAATCCAGGAAACTCCTAACTCCATCATGATACGCCTCATCCCATCTTCCAAGGGTAATCCAACTCTTGTCCATCCTGTAAATTCAAGAAATAAATATAGCTATATATAGATATGTATATATGCACGTACTACGTACGTACGCACGTACTAATTAATTAAAAAAATCATCATTACACACACACACATATATATATATATACACATGCATCCCTAAATTAATTAAAACATCGTCAATCTCCCTAATTAATTAAACACAATGTATTTTTTATATATACCAACAATATATTTTTAATTACAATTAAATTAATTAATATATATATACATTTTTTCATCAAATTCATCTAAAATCACCTATAAATCAACAATCAATCACTAATCTTCAACAAAACTTCAATTCTATCTAACCAATACAACATATATATCAACCCATTAATAATCTCATCTCAACACATATATATATATATATATATATATATATATATCAAATTAATCACACATTTATTCTAATTAAACTCTAAATTAACACACCTCTGCATATAACCAACTAAATCAACACACACAGCAATATACGTACCTTTCAAGCTTATGGCCGAGGTTTTGGACGATTTCAGAGCGTTTTGGACGATTTCATCGACGAATGAGCTCCCTGATGCAGAAGGTCGATCTGATATAAGAGTTATAGCCGACGAATACCCTCCTCGTCGGCTATAACCAAAAACTTTTCGTCGGCTATAACTCTTATAGCCGACGAATACCATCCTCGTCGGCTATAACCAAAAACGTTTCGTCGGCTATAGTTATAGCCGACGAGTTGTCGGCAGTCGTCGGCTATAATATTATAGCCGACGATGTGGCCGACGAAATAGTAGTTCGTCGGCTATAACCCCTTATAGCCGACGAGGTACTATTTCGTCGGCCGTTTTTTCCCATATCGTCGGCTATAACCCCTTTTCTGGTAGTGTGTACCCATCCAAGAAGCAATAGAATTCGTGCCCAGCTAGTCTCTCCAACGTCTGGTCCATGAAAGGCAAAGGCATGTGATCCTTTCGTGTAGTAGCATTCAACTTTCTGTAGTCGATACACATCCTATGACCTGTCACCAATCGTTGGGGCACGAGTTCATCCTTATCATTCTTCACAACTGTGACTCCACTCTTCTTAGGTACAACTTGGACAGGTGCAATCCACTGGCTATCTGAGATGGGATAAATGACTCCACAATCCAGCAATTTGATCACCTCGTCCTTCACAATCTTCATCATTGGAGGGTGCAATCGTCTCTGACCCTCCCTAGTAGGCTTGGCTCCTTCTTCAAGCAAGAACCTATGGACACAAGTTGTAGGGCTGATTCCCTTGATATCCGCCAACGTCCATCCAATGGCGGTCCTGTTCCTCTTCAGCATGCTAGTCAAACGTGCTTCCTGCTGCTCACTCAGCTGTGATGACACAATAACTGGTAATGTGTCATCGTCTCCCAAGTACACATACTTCAAATGATCCGGAAGCAACTTGAGTTCTAAAATAGGAGCCTGTTCCACAGATGGTAAAATTTTATTAGTGGAAATGGGAATTGACATATACTTACATTGCTTTTTCACGTGGGATGCTGCCTCTAGCTCGGCAACAATATGCATTAGGCTCGGCTCAAGCTTGAGCCGTTCCTCCTTGGTAATTCTCTCCCCATTTGTGTCAATTCCGGCCCCTTGCTCAATAGCTAGTTGCTATTGATCCAAAGTTTCTGACAAAACCTGCGCAATAGAATCAACTACATCAACATTATAGCAAGGTTTTAAATCAGAAATTGGATACCTCCTGGCCTCAAAGATGTTGAAGCCAATCACTTCACCATCGAACTCCATGGTGAGGTTGCCTTCAGCCACATCAATTTTCGTTCTTGCTGTCCTCATAAATGGTCGCCCCAACAAAAGTTGAGTTGAATTTAGGGGCGACTCTTCCATATGTAGCACATAGAAGTCTGCAGGAAATATCAGATTATTCACCTGCACAAGAACATCTTCAACATATCCCTCAGGATATTTGTTAGACCTATCGGCGAGTTGAATTATTACATTGTCTCTCTTCAATTCGATACAAACGGCCTCTAATGTTGCGTGACCAACTGGACATTCATGTACTTGAAATTATTCGAAAATCAAGTGTTTAGCCAAGGAATTCAAAAAGAAAAAAAAAAAAAAAAAAGTATTTGTGTAAGATCAAGTGTTTGGTCAATGAATTTAAAAAGAAAAAGCAAACGTTTATTGTATAGTTAGAATGTATAAGTTAGTGTTAGGGTTAAAGTATCACACAAAAATATAAGTAAGTATCAACGAAAATTTAAGTAAGTATAAGTATTTCACACAATGGCGCGAAAAATTGACGTGTCGCTGAAGCGAGCATCAAGCAATAATAAACCCTACAATCGTTAGTAGTATAGAATAAGTAGGGATCGTTCTAGCCGGGGATTAAGGGTACCTGAAACATGAGAATGTTAATAAAAATGTTCACAAACATATATGCACACAATTGTCACACTTATATACATATATACGAATTTATCATGGGGGATGAAGATGAAGTTCGGCAGCCATAGGGCTGCCTCTAATGTCCTAGGCATGAAATTAAAATGCTGAAAATAAATCCTAAGTCTAATATTTACAAGTTTGGTCGACATTCTTTCACAAAGCACTAACACGAAAGCAATCAAAACACATAACAAACTAACAAGCAAGACTCACGGCAAAGTATTAAAGCGTTCTAGACTCAACTTAACTCCAACCCAACTAGCTCCTTATCGGCACTACTAATTGAGACTCTCTAGTATTTCAAGATTAACTTATCGTCTAACCCCAAAGTTATACTAAACATATTTGAGAACACTTATCGTCGAAAACAAACATGCAAAGTAATTAGGCACATGGTCTTTTTAGTTGGAAACAAGTTAATAAAGTAAGGTTGTCAATCTTCTCATCAACAAGCATGTTCTTTAAATTACTCTAGCCCTTATGAAAAACAACACAAACAAAGTAACTCGTTGATTACTTTAATCCATATTAAATTTCGGCTAATGAGATTAATAATCTAAGTATTGCAATTACATAGGCTACCAATCTTTAAGCGCACGAATTTAAAGAACAAGTCAAGAAAACCCTAAAATCAATTTAACACATGTTTTTGCCGATTATCCTAATTACTAGTTCATTACATATTTTCCTTACTCTTTAGCATGCAATCCATATTCTTACATCTAAAGCCTCACTTGAAGATAAAGAAAATAAATTGGCATGCAAATCATAAAACCAAATTTCAATCCAATTCATACATAGACATAAAAATTGAAACCAAGAATTCATGCTAACTTTATAGACAAAGTTTAACATAACTACACAAAAATTTACAAAGCCAAGAGTAGGGAGTGGATCACACATTAAAAACCTTGAAGACTTCGACTTGTATGGATCCGTGGATGATGATGATCGGATGGATTGCTGCTCGGCAGTGAAGGTATCGGCAGCAAGGAAAAACAAGGTTTCGGCAGGAAACTTTGGTGTGGTGGAGGTGGTTTTGGCTAGGGTTTTTGTGTAGGATTCTTGGGAAATTTAGGTAGAGCTTTGGCTAGATTTTTGCTTTGGAATGTGACAAGTTTTTCTGTGTAAAAGTTGGCTATTTATAGAGGAAAATTCGGCAGAAAACCTAGGTAGAAAACCTAGTCCAAATCGGCAAAGGCAATCCTTGTGCAACAAGGTTTTGGTTCCTTCCTTTCTTGGTTCTTCTAGGAAACTTCTTTTTCTGATTTTTTTCTTCAATGCCTTGGCTTGGTGTCATCCTCTAACCTTCCTTAAGCTTGGACCATCATCACATATGCATTTGTACAACATTTGGTCCATCAAAAACAGAAAACACAAAAAGGGGGCAGTAGGTTCCTGGAATCGGCAGATTTGATGTTGCTGTAGTAACTCCGGCATATCTCCATCCGTGGAGCTCCGATTGATGCGATTCCAAGTCTCAGATAAACTAGACACATATGGCCATCTCCCCATAAAATATCTCGATCAAATTCCTTGTGAGACGTCGGGAATGATTTTTCGAAGTTAGGACAAAGTCCCAGGAAAATCCTGGAAGTCCCTGGATTGGAATGCTCGGACTGCCGTTTTGCAGCCAACTTTTGGGTGGCTTCCCGAACTCCGATTGATCTGAAATTTTAACACAACATTCCTCAGAATATGAATATTAAGCACACCAAATTTCATAGAATTCGGACAAGGATAGATCATATTTGTACTCGTCACAAAATCGCGAAAAAGACATGTTTTGCACTATTTTCCAGATTTCTCATACTTAGTCATTTTTCGGACAATTAAGCACATTTCACCAAAACTCTACCAAAATTGACACTAACTATATTATGACTCTATCTTAGATAAATAAGGGTTAAACAAAGCATAAATGAGGGCATAAGCATATAATATCGTCGCACATTGTGCTCCTATCAATGGGGCATTGCCGAACAAAACTCAAGGAGGGCCGAGCCTAGGCCAAGCCGCACCGAGCAACCCAAACTACGATACTTTGCTTCAATCTTTGTCAAGTGCTACTCAAGCATTACTCGCGGGGCAACAAAATCATCAAAAGGACATTGGTGAGCTCAAGACTCAAATGGGCCAAGTTGTAGACTTTATGGGAAGATTTAATGAGCAAGGGAAGTTGCCAAGCAATACGATTCCGAATCCGAGGAACGAGCAAGCAAAAGTGATTCAAACTCGTAGTGGAAGAGAGTTGTGTCCTCCGACAAGTCCAAAGAAGAAGCGAGTAACTTTCAAAGTCCTTAAGGATGATGAGATGGCTGCCGGACCTGCAATTGCCGGCAGCCATAATGGGAACTATGATGATGCTGCCGAGAAGGACAAGACTGCCGAGCATAATGCTGCCGGCAGGGCTGCTGCCGAGAAGAATTTTGCCGAGCAAGGGGGTGACGCCGGCAACAACCATGTGACAAACAGGGGGCTGCGTAATGAGCTTGAGTATGATCCCGCAACATCAAAGAATGAGTTAGTGCCGAACCAAGCAAGCAAGGGAGGTGTGCTTACATCAAGCATGCCATTCCCTTCTCGTTTTGCTAGAACGAAGAAGGATAAGTCCGATGAGGAGGTGTTGGAGATTTTCCGGAAAGTGCAAGTCAACATCCCTTTGTTGGAGTGCATTAAGCAAGTACCGAAGTATGCTAAGTTTTTGAAGGAGCTTTGCACGGCAAGAAGGCATACGAGGGAGACTCGTGTGGTGACTATGAGCGAGACGGTGTCGGCCGTTATTCAAAGGAAGTTGCCACCAAAGATGAAGGATCCGGGAAGCTTCAATGTGCCTTGTGTGATAGGCAACACTCGGTTTGAGGATGTGATGTTGGATTTGGGAGCATCGATCAATGTCATGCCACTCAATGTGTATCAAACGTTGAGTATAGGGCCTCTCAAGAAGGACAATGTCATCATTCAACTTGCGGATCGCTCAAGTAAGTATCCAGAGGGTTATGTGGAGGATGTGTTGGTGCAAGTCAACCAATTGATATTCCCTGCCGATTTCTATGTGGTTGAGATGGAGGATTCGCCGGTCAATAGCACTCAATTGCTACTAGGGCGACCATTTATGAGGACCGCGCGCACAAAGATAGATGTGGCCGAGGGCAACCTAACTATGGAGTTTGATGGTGAAGTGATCAAGTTCAATGTGTTTGATGCCATGAAATTCCCCAATGTTGATTTGAAGGAGGGTTGTGCCATTGATGTTTTGGAGGAGGTCGAGCAAGTTATGTCGACCTCGCTCGACGCATAGCAATTAGCGATTGAGCAAGGGGTCGGATTTGACAAGAGGGGAGAACGAATTATGCATAAGAATGAGGAAAAGGAGCCGGCCGAGCCAAGCATTGCCGAGCAAGGCATCATTGCCGAGCCTTTCATGATGAAGCCAAGTCTAATAAAGATTTGTGCCGAGCTAGAGGCTCGGCCCTATGCCCAAACTTTTAATTCGTTCTTGTCAATTCCAAGTGCCACAACAAAATTTCGACCAAGTGTGGAAGAGGCCCCAAAGTTAGAACTAAAAGAACTCCCTAGTCACTTGAAGTATGTTTATCTTGGAGAAGAAGATACACTACCGGTTATTGTGTCTTCAATGCTTAGTGAGAAGCAAGAGTTTGATTTGATACGTGTGCTTAAGAAGTACAAGACCGCCATAGGTTGGACCTTGGCGGACATCAAGGGAATAAGCCCTACTACTTGTGTTCATCGCATCTTATTAGAAGAAGGAGCTAAGCCGACAAAAGAAGCTCAACGTCGACTTCACCCTCCCATGATGAAAGTTGTGAAAGAAGAAATTATCAAGTTGCTTGATTGTGGGGTGATCTACCCAATTTCGGATAGTAAGTGGATATCTCCCGTGCAAGTAGTGCCGAAGAAGAGTGGTGTAACGGTTGTCAAGAATGAGAAGAATGAGCTTGTGCCACAAAGACTTGTAACCGGTCATCGGATGTGCATCGATTATAGGAAGCTCAACGCTACAACGAGGAAGGATCACATGCCTTTGCCGTTTATGGATCAAATGCTAGAGAGGTTAACCGGCCATTCTTACTATTGCTTTCTTGATGGTTATAGTGGCTACAATCAAATCATGATACACCCGGATGATCAAGAGAAGACCACTTTTACTTGTCCATTTGGCACGTTTGCTTATCGGCGGATGCCATTCGGACTATGCAACGCACCCGGCACGTTTCAAAGATGTATGTATGCTATCTTCTCGGATTTTATTGAAGACATTATCGAAGTGTTTATGGATGACTTTAGTGTGTATGGAGGCACCTTCGATGCATGTTTGGAGAACTTGGAGAAGATACTTGAGAGGTGTGTAGAGACAAATCTTGTGCTCAATTGGGAGAAGTATCACTTCATGGTCACGCAAGGCATTGTTCTAGGGCACATTATTTCGGCAAGAGGCTTAGAGGTTGACAAAGCCAAGGTGGAGCTAATACAAGCATTGCCGAGACCTAGGTGTGTGAAGGCTGTGAGAAGCTTTCTTGGCCATGCGGGGTTCTATCGACGATTTTGATAGGAGCACAATGTGCGACGATATTATATGCTTATGCCCTCGTTTATGCTTTGTTTAACCCTTATTTGTCTAAGATAGAGTCATAATATAGTTAGTGTCAATTTTGATAGAGTTTTGGTGAAATGTGTTTAATTGTCCGAAAAATGACTAAGTATGAGAAATCTGGAAAATAGTGCAAAACATGTCTTTTTCGCGATTTTGTGACGAATTCAAATATGATCTATCCTTGTCAGAATTCTATGAAATTTGGTGTGCTTAATATTCATATGCTGAGGAATGTTGTGTTAAAATTTCAGATCAATCGGAGTTTGGGAAGTCACCCAAACGTTGGCTGCAAAACGGCAGTCCGAGCATTTCAATCCAGGGGCTTCCAGGATTTTCCTGCGACTTTGACCCAACTTCGAAAAATCATTCCCGTTGACTCACAAGGATTTTGATCGAACTGTTTTATGGAGAGATGGCCATATGTGTCTAGTTTATCTGAGACTTAGAATCGCATCAATCGGAGCTCCACAGATGGAGATATGCCGGAATTACTGCATCAAGGTCAAATCTGCCGATTCCAGGAACCTACTGCCCCCTTTTTGTGTTTTTGTTTTTGATGGACCAAATGGTGTACAAATGCATATGTGATGTTGGTTCAAGCTTATGGAAGGAAGGGGGATGACACTCAGCCATGGCATTGAAGAAAAACTTGAAGAAAGAAGTTCTCCTAGTCAAACTAGGAGAAGCTGCCGATTATGGCAGATTTGGTGCCTTTGTGTGTTGCCGGCAATTGCATGCATTTTTGATGGACCATGACATATCAAATGAAGTCCAAGATCAAACAAGACGTCCATGAAGATGTGAAGCCCAAGACTTGAAGAAAAATTCAGAAAAAGAAAACCTAATTGAACTATGAAAGGAAGGTTTCAAATCCTATTCCCATTTGGTTTTCTTTTTCCTTGTACATAAAGGGCTGCCGGCAATACCCTAGTTTCCCCCTATAAATACCCAACTTTTACACAGAAAAATTGGTCACATTCCAAAGCAAAAATCTAGCCAAAGCTCTGCCTAAATTTCCCAAGAATCCTACACAAAAACCCTAGCCAAAACCACCTCCACCACACCAAAGTTTCCTGCCTAAACCTTGTTTTCCTTGCTGCCGATACCTTCACTGCCGAGCAGCAATCCATCCGATCATCATCAATCACCGGATCCATACAAGTCGAAGTCTTCAAGGTTTCTAATGTGTGATCCAATCCCTACTCTTGGCTTTGTAAATTTTTGTGTAGTTATGTTAAACTTTGTCTATGAAATTGACATGAATTCTTGGTTTCAATTTTTATGTCTATGTATGAATTGGATTGAAATTTGGTTTTATGATTTGCATGTCAATTTATTTTCTTTATCTTTAATTGAGGTTTTAGATGTAAGAATATGGATTGCATGCTAAAGAGTAAGGAAAATACATGATGAACTAGTAATTAGGATTTTCGGCAAAAACATTGTTAAATTGATTTTAGGGTTTTCTTGACTTGTTCTTTAAATTCGTACGCTTAAAGATTGGTAGCCTATGTAATTGTAATACTTAGATTATTGATCTCATTAGCCGAAAAATTAATATGGATTAGGTAATCAACGAGTTACTTAGTTTGTGTTGTTTTTCACGAGGGTTAGAGTAATTTAAATGAACATGCTTGTTGAAGAGATGATTGACAACCTTACTCTATTGACTTGTTTCCAACTAAAGAAAAAGACTTTGTGCTTAATTACTTGTCATGTTTGTTTACGTCGGTTAGAATATTCAAAGATGACTAGTATAACTTTAAGGTTAGGCGGTTAGTCACTTAAAATACATGAGGAGTCTTAATCAATTAGTAGCCGGTTAGGAGCTAATTGGGTTGGAGTTAAGTTGAGTCTAGAACGCTTTAATACTTTGCCGTGAGTCATATTAATTTGCTTGTTTGTTATGTGTTTTGATTGCTTGTGTGTTAGTGCTTTGTGGAAGAATGTCGACCAAACTTGTAAATATTAGAATTAGGATTTATTTTCAGAATTTAATTTCGTGTCACCTAGTTCTAGGGCAGCTTAGCTGCCGAACCTTTTCACCCCCCATATGTGACGATTTTGTGTATATATATGTATATATCTGTCTAACAATTTCATATCTCAGGTACCCTTAATCCCCGGCTTAGAACGATCCCTACTTATGTCTATACTACTAACGATTGCAGGGTTTATTATTGCATGCGAGCTTCGGCTCACGTCAGATTTATCAAAGACTTCTCTTCAATTGCCAAGCCATTGAGCAACTTGTTACAAAAGGAGGTGATGTTTGAGTGGTCGGAGGCATGTGAGGCAAGCTTTTGCCGATTGAAGAAATTATTGTGTACGGCACCGATTCTTGTGTCCCCTAATTGGGACGAGCCATTTGAGTTGATGTGTGATGCTAGCGACTATGCACTTGGAGCGGTACTTGGACAACGAATTGAGAAGAAGCCATGCACCATTTACTATGCTTCAAGGACTCTCAACGATGCTCAACTCAACTACACAACAACGGAGAAGGAACTCTTAGCGGTAATTTTTGCTTTGGAAAAATTTCGATCATATCTTTTGAATTCCAAAGTTATTGTTTATAGTGATCATGCCGCTTTGAGATATCTTATGACAAAGAAGGATGCTAAGCCGAGGCTTATTAGATGGATTCTTTTGCTTCAAGAGTTCGATATTGAGATTAAAGACAAGAAAGGAGTAGAGAATGTTGTAGCCGATCATTTGAGTCGCCTTGTTCATGAGGGGGATCAGCTGCCCTTATGTGAAACCTTTCCGGATGAGCAACTTTTTCGACTTGAAGTACATGAGCCTTGGTATGCCGACATTGCCAACTATCTAGCCACACGCCGATTTCCCAAGGAGTTGCCGAACCACCAACAAAAGAGAATAAGGAAGCAAGCTCGACACTTCTTGTGGGATGATCCGTACTTATGGAAGCAATGTGGTGATCAAGTTATTCGAAGATGTGTGCCGGAGAATGAGCATCGCTCCATCCTTGCTTTTTGTCATGGCGAAGCTTGTGGTGGGCATTTTGGACCAAGGAAAACGACATTGAAGGTACTTAATTGTGGTTTCTTTTGGCCTACGATTTTCAAAGATGCATTCATGTTTTGCAAAGTATGTGATAGATGCCAAAGAATGGGGAACATTGGAGCTAGAGACCAAATGGCGCTCACGCCTATCATTGAGGTATAAATTTTTGATCTTTGGGGGATTGATTTCATGAGACCGTTTCCTTCAAGTAAGGGTTTTCTCTACATACTGCTTGCGGTTGATTATGTGTCAAAGTGGATCGAAGCAAGGGCTATACGCACCAACGATGCCAAGGTGGTAGCCGAGTTTCTCAAGACCAACATCTTTTCACGTTTTGGAGTTCCAAGAGTCTTGATTAGCGATGGAGGATCCCATTTTTGTAACCGCACCATTGAAGCCTTATTGAGGAAGTATGGAGTCATACATAAAGTTTCTACACTGTATCATCCCCAAACGAGTGGTATGGCCGAGGTGAGTAATCGAGAGATCAAGCACATTTTGGAGAAATCGGTTGGACCTTCAAGGAAGGATTGGAGTGATCGTCTCGATGATGCTTTGTGGGCTTATAGGACTGCGTACAAGACACCGATAGGTATGTCTCCTTTTCGGTTAGTTTATGGCAAAGCATGTCACTTACCGGTTGAGCTAGAGCACAAGGCATGGTGGGCAATCAAAGCTTTCAACATGAACATTGATGATGCCGGTCTTCATAGAAAGCTTCAACTCAACGAACTTGAAGAAATCCGTAATGAAGCTTATGATGCCGCATGGATTTACAAGCAAAAGACTAAGATTGCTCATGACAAGATGCTTCGTTTGAAGAAGTTTGAAGTTGGCCAAAAAGTTCTATTGTATTATTCACGACTCAAACTTTTTCCGGGGAAGTTGCGCTCTCGTTGGCTTGGACCATTCATTGTTCTTCAAGTGTTTCCTCATGGAGCCATAGAGATTCGGAATGAAGTTACGGGAAACACATTCAAGGTAAATGGCCATCGTCTCAAGCCTTACTACTCTTCCTTTCAAGAACACACCGTGGAGGAAGCTTTCATATCACCTACCCCTCAATTGCCGGCCACAAACCCTGCTGCCGAGCAGCAGCGCCCCACAAGAGCCGGACCACCACCACCCCCTGCCGGACCTGCCATTGCCGGCAGGGTTGACACACTCACACAAGAGGCCGGACACAAGGCTGCTACGCCACAGGATACGTTGGATACTCAGTCGGACACGCAGCTTCTGCTGCCAGATACGCTGCCCTCTACAAGTGCCCAATCGGATGCAACATGCAACAAGCTACTTCTTGAACTACTTCACGCCGATTTGAGTTACTTTGGAACAAGATGAACACATGCAATATGCAATGGTGAAAAGTCTAGGCTATGGACTTTAAACACAAAGCGCTACTTGGGAGGCAACCCATGTCGATCAAAGTAAAGTGAAGGAGCCATCACCGAGAGTTTGAATTTTCTTAACCCTTCTCTTCTACTTTGATTTGTGATGATTTGTTGGAATATGTTAGTTAATTGCATGCTTAGGAAATTCGTTGATATTGTTTTGTGCTTACATTGAGGACAATGTAATTTTCTAAGTGTGGGGTGGGATAACGTATTCCGTTTATGTTTTTGTGTGCTTAGTTTAGAAAAGAAAAATTCAGAAAATTGTAATGCAAAAATAGAGTGTTTAAATTGTTTATTTCGAGTCTTAGGATGCCCCTAATATGTCAATGATGTTTTTCTCCTCTTTGCATACATAGATGATGGTTGTGTAAACAATTAAAATTGTGAGTTTCATGGATTATGTGCATTGGTAGGAGCATGTAGGACTTGTTGATTAACGAAGCATGCATGTTTTAGCTAATTTATTTCGATTATAACCTATGTGAGCTTTAGTGCCAATTTGCCTTCTTCTTGAGCGATAAAAAGATAAAATTTAATAGATTTGTAGGAGGCATGAAACCTCATAATTCTTTGATTATTTGATGACTATGTGCCATAGCTGTTTAATGAACTCTAGTATGCTAGAACTTACTCTTGTTGATTTTCGAAACGTTTATATCATAAAATACCTTGATTTTGAATGTGATTGAATAAAGATCATTTAGGTTTACCACCATTGCCAAATAAAGCATGTGCCCTATTGGAGCCCGTCGTGGGACACCTTAGTAAACCCCCTTTGAGCCTACAACTAGCCTTTTCTTTCATCACCCTTAAACACTTTCCATGAGCTTAGTATAGTTGTGCCTTTACCTTGATCAAAGTATTGGCAAAGCTTGATTTTTGAAAGCGTTTCCGCGTGTGTGATGAAGAAGAACAAGTGTGGGGTAGACTTAGCCATAAATCTATATGAAAAATGTATGTATACCGTGCCTTAGAAAAAGAAAAGAGAAAAAAGAATGCTCGGACCAAAAGAAAAAAATGCCGAGAGAAAGAAAGAAAATATGAGATTGAAGGGCACGACATAGGCTTGAAAAAAAAAAAAAAAATTTGTGCATGGCTATTGTCTAGATTGTTGTTGTAATGTTTTATGGGAAGAAAAGAATGAAGTATGGGT
The DNA here is from genome assembly GCA_963682095.1 of Potentilla sterilis. Taxonomy (NCBI): domain Eukaryota; kingdom Viridiplantae; phylum Streptophyta; class Magnoliopsida; order Rosales; family Rosaceae; genus Potentilla; species Potentilla sterilis. Next base: position 33,024,148 of record OY821763.1, read on the forward strand.
CCAACAAGATGAAATTTGACCCCTTCGGCTAGAAGACATAAGGAGATTCGAGCTTTGCTAAAGCGCATGGTGACGTTTTGAGCCTCCTTATCCAAATATCGAATACCTCTTAGCCTAGCCCCATTACAACCCTTTTATTGATCTTTTTCATGATTCTTAAGATGGTTAAACTTGATTTGTGGAGATTATCTCAAGAGTAAGCATATGGTTTTGGTTCATTGGTGCATATAGTTATCATATGAGGTTTTTCCATAAAAATTCACAAAGTGCTTTCGTTTCTTTGATATATGCAAGTCACTCTTTGTAATTCATTATCTTTCGCTTGCATATACTTATGAGTGAATTACCATGCTTCGAGAGAAAAGAAGAGAGTATGCCTAGTGAGGTGATTTGAATTGGCTTTAACATGTTTACGTGCTTACCATTTGCTCTTATATGTTCATATTGATGTCACATGTTCATGAAGCTTGGAATTTTCGTGCTTAGCATTCTCATGCATTAACTTGAAAGCTATGTGTACATACGAGCCTGAGACAAATTTTTAGGGGCAATAGTTTGTTTAGAGTCTAGTTTAATTTAGTTTGCTAAGGGACTAGAAAAGGGTAAGTGTGGGGTAGTTGATAGGAGCACAATGTGCGACGATATTACATGCTTATGCCCTCGTTTATGCTTTGTTTAACCCTTATTTATCTAAGATAGAGTCATAATATAGTTAGTGTCAATTTTGGTAGAGTTTTGGTGAAATGTGCTTAATTGTCCGAAAAATGACTAAGTATGAGAAATCTGGAAAATAGTGCAAAATATGTCTTTTTCGCGATTTTGAGACGAGTAAAAATATGATCTATCCTTGTCCGAATTCTATGAAATTTGGTGTGCTTAATATTCATATACTGAGGAATGTTGTGTTAAAATTTCAGATCAATTGGAGTTCGGGAAGTCACCCAAACGTTGGCTGCAAAACAGCAGTTCGAGCAAACCAATCCAGGGGCTTCCAGGATTTTCCTGGGACTGTGTCCCAACTTCGAAAAATCATTCCCGACGACTCACAAGGAATTTGATCGAGACTTTTTACAGGGAGATGACTATATGTGTCTAGTTTATCTGAGACTTTGAATCGCACCAATCGGAGCTCCAAGGAGGGAGATATGCCGGATTTACTGGAGCAAGGTCATTCCAGCCGAGTTGCTGCCGGTCTTGTGTTCTTGCGGGTTTGGGGCATTTTTCCATGGATCAAGCTCACCAAATGGAGTTGTCAAGCCTACACAAGAAGTCCATGAAGATATGCAGCCCAATCCAAGGAAGAAAATCAGAAAAAGAAGTTTCCTATAGAACCAAGAAAGGAAGGAACCAAAACCTTGTTGCACAAGGATTGCCTTTGCCGATTTGGACTAGGTTTTCTACCTAGGGTTTCTGCCGAATTTGCCTCTATAAATAGCCAACTTTTACACAGTAAAACTTGTCACATTCTAAAGCAAAAACCCTAGCCAAAGCTCTACCAATTTTCAGCCAAAGATCCTACATAAAAACACAAACCAAAAACCACCACCACCACCATAAAATCCTGCCGATTCTCTACCCAAAATCCAGCCACCACTGAACCACATCCCATTGGATCCACACGACTTGAAGCCATCAAAGGTGTTTGCAAAAGTGTGATCTACTCCCTACTCTTGGTTTGTAATAGTTTTTATGTAGTTATGTGTAGTTTTGTCTATGAGACTCATATGTATGTTTGGTTATTGTGTTTTCATGTCTATGTGAAAAACGATTGTGAATTTGGTTTTATAATGATGCATGTTAATTTAATTCTTATGGTATTAATAAAGAATTTCAAAGATAAGTTTCGAATTGCATGCTAAATTGTAATGAAAATATGAAGTAAAGAGATAAGATTAGATAGGCAAGCATGTTCACTCTGATTCTAGTAATTCGTTCTTGGTTTAGTCTTTTAAATCCGTGTGCCTCAAAGATTGGTACTTAGCATATTCGCGATGTGTTTTAGGTATTGGTCTTGTATTTGTCAACATAAATAGGACTAGAGTGGTTTAAATGACTATGCATGTTAACAAGAAGTGGTGACGCCTTGCTTGATTGATGTGTTTCCAATTAAAAGGATTTTGTACTTCATTGGTTAATTGATTATCTTCGACGCTGCGTGTTTATAGTCAATTAGCTAAAGATTAGGGTTATGCGCTGAGCTAATTCTAAATACCTTCGTGAAGTCTGAAACAACTTAGATAACCGCTGAGGCCCTAGTTGGGTTGGAACTAAATCGGATCTAGGATATTGTGTGCTCTTGCCGTGTCTTGTCTTATCAATTTGCTATGTGTTTTGAGTGCTTTTGTGTTAGTAATTTGTGGAAGAATGTCGACCAAACTTGTATATAGTAATTTAGGATTTTAAATTGCTGTTTTTATGCATGATTTAGAGGCAGTTGCTGCCGAACCTAGGATCTTTTTGTTTCTTGTTTCTTCTCTTTCAATTTTTGTGCCGAACCTAGTTTAGGGCAGCCTAGCTGCCGATCCATTCTATTCCCCATATCTGACGTTTATATGTATATATGTATATATTTGTCTAACAATTTCATATCTCAGGTACCCTTAATCCCCGGCTTAGAACGATCCCTACTTGCTCATACTACTAACGATATTTTGTAGGGTTTATTATTTATGTGAGCCTCGCGGCTCACACCACCTACAACTTGATCAGGCTTGGATTTCCCCTTCATGGCTGGAATGAGTTGGGGAAAGTGCATCTGGCACCAGATATCTAAGATCCAGAGCGGGCCAGACTGTGCACAGTCCATGGGCTGGGCAGATATTTGGTGAAGGCAGCGGTAGAGGTGTGCTAAAACAAATTAGTTTATGCCAATCTCTTGGCCAGCATAAATCACCTCCGCCATGCGGTGATAGACCTTGGTCATTTTGTTGGTGTTGGAGCAGAACACGAACTTGTTGAGCCAGAAGGCTAGGAAGGCTACTCCACCCAGCGCATTGTCTGCCTTGGAGAACGTCCTCACCCACTTCTCGAAACCAGCGGCTTCAGCCATACCAATAGCGGTTCGAGGGAACGCCTTCTCAGAATTGTCGCTCTCATCATAGGTTTTGGTGCCAAGAGGGAACCCGATTCCAGCGTAGAGGTCTAGCAACGTGATGGAAGCGTGGCCGAATTTAAACTCGAAAGCGTTGACCGAGGGGTTCCAGAGGCTGATCAGCGGGACGAGAGCATATCTGTTTCCTCCTTTTGGGCTGAGGCTGAAGCATAGTTTAATTACGTCGGCAACTCCAGCCTTTCTCTAGATTTCTCTGTCGTGGGGGAGCCTTGCCGCGTACCATTCTTTCATCCAGGGCTTAACCAAAGGCCAGGCGGCATGGTTAACGGCGGCTTGGTGGTGATGGGTTTGAAAGTTTGGGCATTCCACCGGGTCTTCAGAGCGGAAAATTGCTGGCAACGGGCGAGCTGGGCCGTCGAGTATCTTGTGTGCTCCGCCGTCGTCGTCAGCGTTATAGCCCACTACATAGGGACCCAAAGAGGCTTGTTGCTCTTGGAGAAGACTAAGGCAGGTCCGATCGTCGGCCCCTGAGCAGGTGATGAGAGGGAGGAGTTGATTTTTGGCGTTGTTCGCTGTGGAGCAGCGGATAGCGAAATTCATTGTTGAGGCCATTGGATTCGAATTTGGGTTTCTTCTAAGATTGAGCTGAGGAAGAGAATGAGAATGGTCTGAAGAAGAAACCGAAGGGTCTCAGCTAGATTTATAAAGAATCCGAAAGGGGTTCTTGAGCTTTTGAAACATTGGGTTTTTGCGGTAATTGAGGGTTTAGATGAACAGTGATACCGTTTCAATTTGGGAAAACTGTGATTGGTGAGGAAACGGCGCAACAGTCCAAATATTTAAATGCTGCGGATGGGCCGATGCTTGGGGCTCAGTCTCCCTTCTATTTCATTAGACTTTCAATATCGGAGACTGGGGGGCAATGTTTGGGCCACAATTGGAATTTACTTCAATTGGGCTTTTACCCCGAGGCCCAGAGGGGTTTAGGTTAAACCAAATCCAATATGAGCACTTCCTATTCCATTTGGGGAAGATTGCTTGGAACGAAAGTATTGATTTGCTACCCGATCAGATTGGGGTTATTTTGTAGTAATCCAATTACACAAATATACGAGTTACCTTAACAGATAATAAGGTGTAAACGCTGATTGGGTTAACTAGGGATTGTTTTGGATAGCAATCTATTTCCGAAAGGTATCTTAGGCCAAATCAGTGATTGATTCTCTTTGGAGTCGATTTGGCTTATCTTGGCTTTAATTGAGTGATGATCCGGGCACCATACGGTGGGGAATGAGTTCCCTAAGTAAAAGGAAAGACTGATCTCAATTTATTTTTAATTGATTTAATTGGAGTCGGTTTGAGGAAGGACAATCCTAGTCAATCCCGGAATCCGCCAGTCTGGATCTTCATGCACTAGGGTTTCGGGAACCATATAAATATAACTCTTTTGCAACTGAAAAAGGGTTCTCAACTAAATACAAACACACACAAGTTCTAGCGCACCGCTAACTTGCCAAAGCCTCTCCGGAGCAACTCACGCAATTTGCCTCCACCTGCGATCGATCACATCTCACACTCGTGTCGAGCGGTTGCTGAGCCTATCGAGTCAGTCCGCTACTCCGGTGGCAATCGAGTCGTTACCCCGGTAACACACACCCGTGGTCTTGGTTTAGCTCTGCTTTGCTTCTCCGGATCAAAGTAAGATCCTCAATCCGTAAGGGGTTGAGAAGAAAATCCTGTTAGCCAGTTCTATTCAGGTCTTGTTCGAGCCCTGTACGCCGGCTTAGTCAGCGCCCGCGTAACAGTCGCTTGGTCAAGAAGTCAGAGTCTATTGGGAGCAGACGAGAGGACGCGCCAGGGGTCGTCCGCAATCGAGTTGCACCACTCCAAAGGTGCTGGCACACCTAAGCACACAGAAGACACGCGAGGAGCACGCATCCTCCACCCCCAAGTGCTGACTGTTCGCCGGGTGCTAAATCCGCCACGAACAGAGAGTTGGAGATTGACCGGTTTCTACAACAACTTCAGAACGTCGACACTCTTGGGATCTGCTGCGTGATCTTAGTGAAGGCTTGTCGCTACCGTGGATTGTGGTAGGCGACTTCAAAGAGATTGTATGTGATGAAGAGAATGAGGGAGTGCGCCGCCAACTGCTGCTCGATTGCTGCGTTTTTAAACTGCCTTGAATGATGCATAACTCATTGATTTATGGTTTTTTGGGGATCATTTCACTTGGTAGGGAGATGAAGTGCGATGCAGATTGGATAGGGCTGCGGTTACCCTGTCCTGGTTTGAGTTTGATCTCTTCCCAACTGCTAGGGTTCTCCATTTGTCTCCAATTCATGGTGACATGTTCTTTTCTTCATTGGAGTTTTGGATACACTTCCATATCGGTTACGCTGTTCTAGACGATTCAAATTTGAATAGTTTTGGCCATGGACTACTCGTGATGCCATTTGGGGCCAACAACTTAAAAGAGATATGGATGAGCAAACTTTCACCTGATTCCTTCTATAAACTAAAATTTCTAATAGGGAACAGATGTAACAAACTTAGGCATTTGGTGCCAACACATATGCAGAAAAATGAAGCTCTTGTGTGCATCACACTGTTTTACATTCCCAACCTGACCATGATACGCAAAGGAAAAAGATCATGGACTTCAAACAATCTTGTCAAGCCCTTCAGAGTCTTTAACAGATATATCTCTCTGGGAATGTAGTACTGTGTTAGACTTGTGCTCTCTCGCTCTTTCAACTTCCAGGGGTCTTGTGAAACTCAAAGGACTTGGCAGGATACTGCGGTAGTGCGGTGCAAGAAGATTAAAGATATAGTAGCAAGCTAGCAGCGGCCGCAGGATAAGAAACGTACAGTGGATATATAACATGTTCCCTCATCTAAGTAAACTGAAACTTGGGGATGTACCAAATCTTCTAAGCTTTTCACAAGGTGTTTATGTCTGAATCCGTAGACTCACAAATACCGGTGGATCTCGGTGTGATTCCTGCCTGCAAACCCTGCTAACTAAGGGAATACCGGGCGGGGCCGGTCTATTCCGCTCTGATGCCTAAGTCAGTATAGTTGGGATAAACTGATAACTTAAGCGGGAATGAGTAGTTGGAGTATTCATTACTTCTTAATGATGGCAGTTGGGACCCTTATATAGGCTGTCGGGTGTGAGGACTGGCCTCACCCTTCAATGTGGGACTGACCCCATTCTGCACATATTATAGTACTGTTCTGGCCCCTGTTTGGGGAGCTGCCATCCCCGGTTCCCGGGCCCAGGTTGCAGGTAAGACCTGCCCGGGCACGGGTGCAGGTGTTCATGCTCTGGCCCCGGGCCTTGGGCCGGGTCCAGGAGTGCTGGCTGCGGGTTTGGGGGCCTGGGTAGCCTCTCTATGGCTACAGTCAACAAGTCCCCCAAGTTCCCGATCCAGTGCCATCTTGAATGGGGACTTAAATATGTCTTGTTTTACAGACCCGCAGACCCGCTGGAGCACTTACCCACCGGTACCCTAGCCCCCCAAGTCCGCGTTTAAGATTGTGCTTGGCCGGACGTTCGAATAAACATGTTATGATGATGCTTAATGTGCTAAGTGCATGGTTATGATGTTGATGCTGACAGTTGCATATGACTACAAGATGTAGTATGTGAGATGATAATGTGGCGTTGAAATCCGCCATGCTATGTTCCAGGGAAAACTCGGTGAATATAGCGAATGAGATGATGTGGCATTGAAATCCGCCGTGCTATGTTCCGGGAAAAACCCGGTGAATATAGCGAATGGGATGACCGAGTCATAGTAGCCGGTTAGTGCCTTGAACAGTTTTGAAGAGGTCACCAAGTACCAGCGGGAAACGTGGCCTTTGCTATAGGAGTTCCTGTTGGGTGGCGTGGCCCGGAGTGATCTTGGGTAGCCGTCCCCAGCGTCGCTGCATTTGGTCCTGCATGTGGGAACTACATGCAGGGTTTTTATCCTGCGGGAAGAGTTGTCTTGTGTTAGAGGAACAAGTCTCCCGGGTTTATAAAGCCCGGTGGTACATTGGATCCGTTAGGTCGTACAAAGTTGCCCGTAGGAATGTCTCAGTTCGCTGAACCGGTTATTCCATAGAAGAGCGGTAAGCCAATGTGAGCATGGTCGGTGCGATACCGCATCCAATAGTTGAAGATGGATGGATCGAGGACTAGAAATTGTTGAACTGGAGCATGCACTACATTTGGAATATCGTAGCCTGTACATAAAATTGCTGCAAGGTTTTTAGCCTGCGGGAAGAGGTTTCCTGTGCTAGAGGAATACTTCTCCCGGTGGGGTATCTAACTGTGCATGTGAATGTAGAATAAATTCAACCGGTGGAATGCCCCGTACCGTTGGGATATATGTTAGATTGCCCCGTACTTGTTGGAATATTTCCGGGGTAATAATCATAACCTTGCAGGGTTTCTAGCCTGCGGTAAGAAGTCTCCTGTGTTAGAGGAAGAGTTTGTCCGGTGGAGTATTTCAGCGCTAGGTGGAGTAGGATGTAGGTGGGACGGTTCGAGTAAGTCCCCTGCTCTTTCAACTACCCTCCGCATGCAAGGCAAGTGGCTGACATGCATTGAAGGGGGTATTCCATCAGTCCCATCAGTTATGATGGCCTGGGAGGTTACCAATACTGGGACACGTGCCGGTAGGAGACGGTCAGAGATGGATAGCCTGGATCCGCGGGTGCTTGAGTTGTCTTACTGAGTAGTTTGGGGGGGAAATTCAAGGGCGCTGGGGCTGCATATAAACCCTTGCCTCTTCGTGTGTTTTTTGCTTGGCTGATAACTAATCCTTTGTTTTAGCCTCGCTCAACACAATTGCTCGGTGCTTTCCAGCTGCTGCGGGGGTTTTTTTTTTTCTGGGTTACATGGATTCTGGGAGCCCCAGTGAGGTTTTGCGCATTACCTGCTGAGTGCCATCAGGATATCACTGGTACAGCTGCCTGGGAACCAGTGGAGGCAACTGCTGAGTCTGGGCTGTCTCTACTGGCTGAGTGACATGAGTTTCCCTACGGTGAATGAGTTTCGGGCCTTATACCGGGTGACATACTCGAAGAAGAGTAAGGCCCAGGGCTGTGTAAGCTTTTCCGCCCGGGATTTTAATCCGGTGATAACCCGCTTGCCCTCCTGGCTCAACAATAACTGGAGGAAGAAGGTGGTAATGGCGGGGGGGTGGGTTGGCAGAAGAGAAGTAGGACGCACCGGGTCCCTGGTGCCTTTCAACCGATCGGCGATCAGTCGTATCGCTTATCTGAATTGGTGAGAGATAGGATCGCCCGGGTTTTTGGGTGCTGGTCTGACCTGGAGCGGAGTTCCTACAACTTCATCCGGCGGGAGGTGCTGGAACTATGTCACCTGGGGGGGAGTCCTGGTGGGTGGTGGAATGTAGGATGTATCTCTGATCCTGTTGACCGTATTGGTGTTGGCTAATATATTTGCCTTATGCTCTGCATGTGTATCTTCCCGGACGACAATTAAAGCTGATGAGACGCTGTCAATGGACAATCAGGATCTGGTCTCGAAGTTAAAGGAAAGAGGGGACACCGCTGCGCGGTCTACGATTGACCGGAGAACCGGGGGACTGACGGTACATGACAAACCGGTTTCGCTGGACGTTGCAGATGAGGATTACGCCATAATGCGCGTAAAGAGTCAAGCTTCGGGTCCCCAAGCGGTTCTAGACCGGGGAAGGCTGTTGCTGGGCCGCTAAAGCCCCCGGGTGGTGCATCGAGGATTCCGCATCGGTTGGGTCCGGTGCCAATAGTCGTCAAGTCTCCTCTAGGTGCCGCCCCATCTTCTCCTTTACGGGTTGACCTGGGTGAAAGGAGGAAGAGGTCCCGGGAGATGCCAGCCTCCGCGGTTGTAACCTTCACCGGCTAGTCGGTTGGTGATAGCTTGGCCAAGCGGCTGAAGCTGACGTGTAGTACCCCCACTACCGCCCAAGGCGATGTTCTTGCTGCCTCTAGCTCTGCTGTTGCCGGCATAGAAGCATCGGGGGTGGAGAAGGTGGAGAAGGGTTCTGCGGCGGGCCCGGGCGAAATTTTCGCCCGGAGGCTGCTCACGGATATGCAGGGGATGGAGCTGGAGAAGATTGTGGCTCCGAGAGGGCGACCGGAGGAGAACCGGCTGAAGACCAAGGAGGTGGCCCTCTAGGTAAGGATAGTTTTCCACTGGTATTCGTTAAACATTATTTTGTGCTCTGTTGCCTTATAACCGGTGTCTGTTAAACTGTAGATGTTGTACCACTTGTACAAGTTGGATGCAAGTGAAGACCTGCCGGAGCTGAAGATGCAGGTGACGGCGTTGACGAACGCCCGGGACCTCATAGAGTTGGAGAAATCCAAGCTCCAACGGGAGAAGGCCCGCTTGGAGGAGAGGGCCAGGAAGCAAGTTGCCAAGCTGGAGGTCCAGGTTGAGGCTCTTGAAGAGGAGAAGAAGGGTCTAGAGGAGGAGAGGGCGGAGCTGGAGACCAAGGTCGAGGAGCTCCAGTGGGAGATGGCGACAGTACCCGCCTCTACCGGCGGGGCAGTCGATGAAAATGACCCGGAGGTGTATCAGCGGGCAGTGAAGAAGTATCAGGAAAGCGCTGAGCTTCTTGATCTGCTGGTCCAGGCCGGGAGGCGGGGATAGTCGATGCTTATGACGACTGGAAGAGTAAGGGCTATCTTGACGTCTCAAAGTTGCCACTACCGCAGGCGAACGAAGAGGAGGGTCTGGAGGGTGGTACCGAGCCGGCCGGTGAGGACTGATGGCGAAAACGCCGCTGGTGAAATTGCTGGTGAAGGAGCTTCTGCTGAAGAGGGGGAGCAGGCGGAAGCGCCCTAGCAGGATCCAGACTTTGTACACTCCTGCCCTCCCCTTTTGTTTTCTCTTTTTTTTTTCTTTTTTTTTTGTAAATGCTCCCTGAATTACAATGAATGACATTTTGCCTGAGCTTATGTTATGTCTTTTTTAATTTTCCTGGCTTAGCTACCCATGAAAATAAAGTTGGAATAGATAACTGCTGAAATTACACCTGCCAGACTGGTTGGGATGCCTAGCTAGTTGTGTTTAGGAAGGAGGAAAAAACTAGCATTTTACTCGGGCTGATAGGTTGTTAGACTGCTGAGCTTCAATACGGGTGTAAGATTTTGACCGGTCGTATGAGCGTTGGTGTTGCGGGATAGGCGTCCCGATTCCACGCGGTCCCCACTGTCCGGGTTACCCATGATACCGCTGCAAGTCGCCGCGGCGGACTAGGCCCTCAATCGTGGTTTTCAAGGCAAGGCAGTCGTTTGTGTGGTGTGTGACTTCATCGTGGTAGGAGCAGTACTTACCGGTCTGCGCTCTGGTCAGTTTTCCCTTTGGGTGCTTTCTTTTTGGTTGGGGGGGGGGGGGGGGATGTTGTTCCCATTCTCATATAGGATGTCCTCGTAGGAAGCAGTTAAGGTGGAGAATACCTCTTGTCGTCCCGCTGACATTATTGTGAGCGAGCGAGTTTGTTGGTAGGGCGGGGCTTGCCACCTCTCTGGGGGGTGTCAAGAGTGTCCCTACGGCGCTGCTGGTTCAGCCAGCTCCTTGGCTTCCTGTCGGATGCGGCTCCTCGGTCGTAGCCCTGCTGCCAGTTTCTTGTCTTTTGCCGAGTGGAGTCATGTTCCTCTTGCCTTCTCTTGTGTTGGCGAGATCCATAAGTTTCGTAGTCCGCCTGGGCGTGTCTAATAGCCTTCACCATTAGCTCATCGTAACCCTGCGGGGTCTCCACCCGCACAGCATACGAGAATTTTCCGGGCCGGAGACCTTACTTGAAGGCCGATTCGGCAATCCCCTTGTCCAAGTCTCTGACCCCGGTAGTGGCCGTCTGCCAACGGTTGACGAAAGCTCGAAGCTCTTCGCCGTCTGCCTGCCTGCAGTTGAAAAGAACTGTCGAGGTCCGGGCCCCCTCGACCCGTAATATGAACCAGCCCACGAACCTGTCGGCCAGCTGTTCGAATGCTTGTATAGAATTCGCTGGCAACACGTAGAACCAGCTAAGTGCCTCCCCGAACAGGGTCTCCTAGAATATGTTGAAGCAAATGGCGTCGGAGTAGCCTTTAGCACACGTTTGGGAGCGGAAGCTGTCCAGGTGTTGGTATGGGCAGCCAGCCCTGGAGTATGTCATTTTTAGCGACTTTTGGGTGCCCGCTCTTCCGGATTCCAATACCCGGAGTGAGAAGGGTCCGGGCCGTTCGTTGAATCGTGCGCTCTCCAGCGGTCTCGCAGCCTTTCTCTCGTTGGCCTCCATCTGGGCCTTTATCTCTGACACTGAGTCAGATAGTATCTGTAGTGCCTGTGCGGTCGAGGTGGTGGTATCTTCCTCGAAAGAGCCGCTAGTCCTCCGAGGAGTTGAGACAATCTTTGGTGGTGTCGCGGCCGCCGGAAACATGTCTCCCGCCACGCCGGTGTCCCTCTCTCCTCCCGATGACTGGCCCACCTCCTGGTGGGGAGGCTCTATTATGGGTGGTGCGAATGACTCTGCCCTGTCCCGATCGCTTTCTGCCCTAGGGAACTTGTAAGCTTGAGGTGAAGAGCAGCTGCATGAATGGCGTCCAATTGTAACGTCTTCAACTTTTGTACTAACAACAACAATCTTTCTTATATAGTTATAAACAAGGTAACTAGATCAAAGAATCTGTTATTTATGTTTGTAAAGTTCCTTGCTCGAGGGAACTAGTAAGCTTGAGGTGATGAAGAGCAGCGGCATGAATGACGTCTAACTGTAACGTCTAAAAATTTTGTACTAACAACAACAATCTTTCTTAGATGGTTATAAGCAAGGTAACTGGATCAAAGAGTCTGCTATTTATGTTTGCAATGTTCCTTGCTCGAGGAAATTAGTAAGCTTGAGGTGAATTCAGCGGCATGAATGGCGTCCAACTGTAACGTCTGCAACTTTTGTACTAAAAAATAACAATCTTTCTTAAATGATTATAAGCAAGGTAACTGGATCAAAGAGTCTATTATTTATGTTTGCAAAATTCCCTGCTCGAGGGAACTAGTAAGCAAGAGGGAAAGAACAGCGACATGAATGGCGTCCAACTGTAACGTTTACAACTTTTGTACTAACAAAAACAATCTTTCTTACATAGTTATAAGCAAGGTGTCAGAATCAAAGAGTATATTATTTATGTTTGTAAAGTAACCGTGCTCAAGGGAACTAGTAAGCTTGAGGTGAAGAGCAGCGGCATGAATGGCGTCCAACTATAACATATGCAATTTTTGTACTAACAACAACAATCTTTCTTAAATGGTTATAAGCAAGGTAACTGGATCAAAAATCTGTTATTTATGTTTGCAAAGTTCGTTGCTCGAGGGAACTAGTAAGCTTGAGGTGAAGAGCAGCGGCATGAATGACGTCCAACTGTAACGTCTGCAACTTTTGTACTAACAACAACAATCTTTCTTAGATTGTTATAATCAAGGTATCTGGATCAAAAAGTTTGTTTCACAAGTGCAAACCATTTTTCATGGGTACTTTCATATGTTGTCACGCCCTGAATTTTGAATACATAAAATTCAAACTCGAAATCGTGATAATTTAAAAACAAATACTAAAAGAATATCCAAACTACATAGACATAGTATTGAAAAATAAAAGAATTACAAGCCGAAGGGAGTAGATCACACATTTAGACACCTTGGGGCAGCAGCTCGTGTGGATCTCGGTGATCAAAGATGAAGGCTTGGAATGGTCTTGATTGGTTGAAGGTGAAGGTGATGGTGGTTCGACTAGCTTTTCTTTCTAAGACTTAAGGTAGAAAATTTGGTAGAGTTTAGACTTGTGTTTTGGCTTGAGATGTGACCAGTTTTTCTGTTTAAAAGTTGGCTATATATAGAGGAACAATGCTAGGGTTGCCGGCCTCAACAAGGAAAGGAGAATTCCTTTTCGTAGTTGACTTATGTTTCCTTGTTGAATAAATATTGCATTCTTGGACTTCTTTTTCTGATTTTTCTTCATAGCATGGGCTTCATATCTTCATGGACTTCAAATATGGACTTGACAACTCTATTTGGTGAACTTGGTCCATGGAAAAATACCAAAAACCCGCCAAGAACACAACCGGCATCAAGCTGCTTGCCGATCGGCAAGCAATCCTAGTTCGGCTAGGAAATCTTCTTTTCTTCATGTTTTCCTCAATTGTCTTGGCTCAATGTCTTCCTCTATCCTTCAATAAGCTTGGACAATCTTCAAGTATGCAATTGTACGCCAAAATGTCCGTCGAAAACAGAAACAAAGGAAAAGAGGCAGAAACTTGGTGGAATCGGCTGGAATGACCTTGCTCCAGTAAATCATGCATAACTCCCTCCTCAGAACTCCGATTGGTGTATTCCAAATCCCAGAGAAACTAGACTTATAGAGCTTTCCAATGGCATATGGCACGTCCTCTAGTTCCAAGCGATGTGTCCCATAGAAATTCCGGAAGTCAGGACACAGTCCCAGAAAAATCCTGGTAGTCTCTAGTGATCTTTGTTCAAACTGCCAAGTTGCAGCCATCTTTTGGGTGACTTTCTGAACTCCGATTGATCTGAAATTTTGACACAATACTCTCCAGCTTGCCAGTTATATGTCTGCCAAATTGCATCAAATTTTGAAAAGAATAAGTCAGTCAAACACAGGCCTCAAAATCATGAAAACAACATATTTTACACTTTTTTTCCTCAGATTTCTATGGCTAATTCGAATCTCCTCACTAGGCATACTCTCTTCTTTTCACTCGAAACATGGCATTCACTCATAATTATATGTAAGCGAAAGATAATGAATTACGAAGAGTAACTTGCATATGTCGTGAAAATCGAAAGCACTTTGTGAATTTTCAAGAAGAACCTCATTTAACAACTATGTGCATCAATGAACCAAAACCATATGCTTACTCTTGAGATAATCTCCACAAATCAAATTTAACCATCTTAAGAATCATGAAAAGATCAATGAAAAAGGAATGTAATGGGGCTTGGCTAAGAGGTATTCGAAATTTATGGGATAAGGAGGCTCAAAACGTCACTATGGCCTTTAGCAAAACTCAATTCTCCTTATGTCTTCTCACCAAGGGTCGGATTTCTTCTTTGTTGGGCCCTTCCTTCATTCTTTACTTCCCCAAAACATTGTGAATACGAAGAAATGTCAAAATTTAACAATGCTAGACCTTCACATACATACAAACTCCAAATTCACAATACTTTTCAAGACTAGACTTAGCAATATTTTTCAACATTGAAACCGTGCCTTTGTATTTTCTCTTCTTTCGGACTTTTTGAAAAAAAAAAAATTGTTTTTTTTTTTTTGTTTTTCTGTCCGTACTTTCTGTTCTTTTTCTTCTTTTGCTTGGCACGGCAACATTCAATTCTCATACAATTTTTAGCTAAGTCTACCCCACACTTGTTCTTCTTCATCACTTCACGCGAAAACTCCTTCAAAAATCAAGCTTTCCCAAGTCCATGAAACAAGGAAAGGATATACTATTCTAAACTCATGGAAAGTGTTTAAGGGTGATGAAAGAAAATGCTAAACTTCGCCTCAAAGGGGTTTACTAAGGTGTCCCACGACGGCCACAAATAGACACATGTTTTATTTGGCTATGGTGGTAAACCTAAGAGATCTTTATTCAATCACTTTCAAAATCAAGGTATTTTATGATGAAAACGCTTTGAAAATCAACAAGAGTAAGTTCTAGCACTCTAGAGTTCATTAAAAAGCTATGGCACATAATCGTGGAATATGTAAAGAATAATGAGGTTCACATACTAGCATGCTCGAAATTTGAATTTTATCACTCATGAATGGAGCAATTTGGCTCTAAAGATCACAAGGTTATATCGAAACAAACTAGCTAAAACATGCATGCTTTAATAATCATCAAGTTCTACATGGTCCTACCAATGCACATAATCTATGAAACTCACAATTTTTAAAAGTATGCACAACTATCATCTATGTATGCAAAGAGGAGAAAAACATCATTGACATATTAGGGGCATCCTAAGACTCAAAACAAACAATTTAAACACTCTATTTTTGTATTATAATTTGCTGAATTTTCTTTTTCTAAACTAAGCACACGAAAACATAAACGGAATACGTTATCCCATCCCACACTTAGAAAATTACATTGTCCTCAATATAAGCACAAAATTTGTGTCAACGAATTTCCTAAACATGTAATAGGCTAACACGTTCCAACATATCATCACAAATCAAAGAAAAAGAGAAGGGTTAAGAAATTTCAACTTCTCGGTGATGGCTCCTTCACTTTTCTTTGATCGAATTGTGTTGCCTCCCAATTAGCGCTTTGTATTTATAGTCCATTGCTTAGACTTGTCACCATTGTATCTTTGATGTGTTCATCATGACTCAAATTCATTGCTTTTGGCAAGGACGGCCGTTGGCAAAATTGATGTTTGGCGGCATTAGGGCCGTAGCCCCCCTCTCTTTCTCTCGGCAATCATGTTGCCGGCAGTAGTTTTTTTAACTCAGCTTGGAAGGTGGCAGCAGCTCGGCATGAGGCAGCAGCTCGGCTGCCTTTGTGGCGTCTCGTAAGGTTGTTTCCTCCTCCGTGTGCTCGCAAAATGAAGAGTAGTATGGCTTAAGGCGGTGTCCATTCACTTTGAAGGTGTTCCCCGTAAGCTTGTTACGAATCTCAATGGCTCCATGAGTAAATACTTGAGTAACAATAAATGGACCAAGCCATCGAGAACGTAACTTACCCGGAAAAAGTTTGAGTCGGGAATGGAATAAGAGAACTTTTTGACCAACTTCAAACTTCTTCCCTCGGATCCAAGCGGCATCATAGGCTTCATTGCGTATTTCTTCAAGTTCGTTGAGTTGAAGCTTCCTATGAAAACCGGCCTCATCAATGTTCATGTTGAAAGCTTTAACGGCCCATCATGTTTTGTGCTCAAGCTCTACCGGTAAGTGACATGCTTTGCCATATGTTAACCGAAAATGTGACATACCTATCAGAGTCTTGTACGCAGTCCTATAAGCCCATAAAGCATCATCGAGACGATCACTCCAATCCTTCCTTGAAGGTCCAACGGTTTTCTCAAGTATTTGCTTGATCTATCGATTACTTACCTCAGCCATTCCACTTGTTTGGGGATGATAAGGTGTGGATACCTTGTGTGACCCCATATTTCTTCAATAAGGCTTCAATGGTGTGGTTACAAAAGTGGGATCCTCCATCACTAATCAAGACTTTTGGAACTCCAAAACATGAGAAGATGTTAGTCTTGAGAAATTCGGCAACCACTTTGGCATCGTTGGTGCGTGTAGCCTTGGCTTCGATCCACTTCGACACATAATCAACCGCGAGCAAGATGTAGAGAAAGCCCTTACTTGAAGGAAACGGTCCCATAAAGTCAATACCCCAAAGATCATGAATCTCAATAGAAGTGATGGGATGTAATGGCATTTGATCTCGTGGACCGATATTCTCCATTCTTTGGCAACAATCACATGACTTACAAAACATGTAAGCATCCTTAAAAATTGTAGGCCAAAAGAATCCACATTCAAGTACCTTTAAAGCGGTCTTCTTTGCTCCAAAATGCCCCCCACAAGCCTCACTATGACAAAGCTTTAGAATTGATTGATGCTCATGCTCGGCAACACATCTTCGAAGCACTTAATCACTACATTGCTTCCATAAGTATGGCTCATCCCAAAGATAATGACGAGCTTGCTTGATAATCCGAAGTCTTGCTTGTTTCGGCATGGTGCTAGGAAGTTGCCGAGTGGCTAAGTAATTGGCCAAGTCGGCATACCAAGGCTCATGTGCTTTAAGTCGAAAGAGTTGCTCATCCGGAAAATTCTCACAAAGGGGCAGCCAATTCTCCTCTAGGATAAGTCGACTTAAATGGTCGACTACAACATTCTCCACTCCCTTCTTGTCTTTGATTTCAATATCAAATTCTTGAAGCAAAAAAATCCATCGAATAAGCCACGGCTTAGCATCCTTCTTTGTCATAAGGTATCTCAAAGCGACATGATCACTATAAACAATGACTTTGGAATTCAAAAGATATGATCGAAACTTTTCCAAAGCAAAAATTACCGCTAAGAGTTCTTTCTCCGTGGTGGTGTAGTTGAGTTGAGCATCATTGAGAGTTCTTGAGGCATAGTAAATGGCACACGGCTTCTTCTCTAATCGTTGACCAAGCACTTCTCCAAGCGTATAGTCACTTGCATCACACATGAGCTCAAACGGCTCCTCCCAATTTGGGGAAGACAAAACCGGCGCCGTGCATAATGCCTCCTTCAATCGGCAAAAGGCTTCCTCACAAGCTTTCGTCCACTCAAACGTCACCTCCTTTTGTAACAAGTTGCTCAATGGCTTTGCAATTACAGAGAAGTCTTTGATAAATCTTCGATAAAACCCGACATGGCCAAGAAAACTCCTCACGTCTCGCACACTCTTAGGGCTCGGCAAGGCTTGGATAAGCTCCACTTTGGCTTTGTCTACTTATAATCCTCTTGCCGAAATTATATGTCCCAATACAATACCTTGCGTGACCATGAAGTGACACTTCTCCCAATTGAGCACAAGATTAGTCTCTACACACCGCTCAAGTATATTCTCCAAGTTTCCCAAACAAGTATCGAAGTTGCTTCCATAAACACTAAAGTCATCCATAAAAACTTCGATAATATCTTCAATAAAATCCGAGAAGATAGCATACATACATCGTTGAAAAGTTCCGGGTGCGTTGCATAGGATTTTATTGTGTGGAAGCAAAGGTGCCAAATGGACAAGTAAAAGTTGTATTCTCTTGATCATCCGGGTATATCATGATTTGATTGTATCCACTATATCCATCAAGAAAGCAATAAAAAGCATGGCCGGCTAACCTTTCTAGCATTTGATCCATAAACGGCAAAGGCATGTGATACTTTCCCGTTGTTGCATTGAGCTTCCTATAGTCGATGCACATCCGATGACCGGTTACAAGTCTTTGTGGTACAACCTCATTCCTCTCATTCTTGACAACCGTTACACCACTCTTCTTTGGAACTATTTGTACGGGAGATATCCACTTACTATCCGAAATTGGGTAAATCACCCCACAATCAAGCAACTTAATGATTTCATCTTTCACTACCTTCATCATTGGTGGGTGAAGTCGGCGTTGAGCCTTCTTGGTTGGCTTTGCTCCTTCTTCTAGCAATATACGATGAACACAAATAGTAGGGATTATTCCCTTGATATCCGCTAAGGTCCAACCTATAGCGGTCTTATACTTCTTAAGCACACTTATTAAATCACATTCTTGATTCTCATTAAGCTTTGAAGACACAATAACCGGTAAAGTATCTTCTTCTTCGAGATAAACATACTTCAAGTGACTAGGGAGTTCTTGTAGTTCTAACTTTGGGGCCTCTTCCACACTTGGACGAAATTTGATTGTGGCATTTGGAATTGACAAGAACGAGCTAAACTTAGCATAGGGGCGAGCCTCAAACTCGGCACAAACTTCTTTGAGATTCGGCGCCAATGCCTTCATGGCGTCTTCACTTGCTCGTTCTCCCTCCTTGTCAAAACCAACCCCTTGCTCGATTGCTAGTTGCTATGCGTTAAGCGAGGTCGACATAACTTGCTCGACCTCCTCCAAAACATCACCAACATGACACTCACTTAAATCGGCAATGGGGTACTTCATGGCATCAAAAACATTGAATTTTATCACCTCACCATCAAACTCCATTGTCAAATTGCCCTCGGCAACATCTATCTTGGTGCGTGCCGTCCTCATGAATGGTCGGCCAAGTAGCAATTGAGTGCTATTAACCGGTGAGTCCTCCATCTTTACAACATAGAAATCCGCGGGAAATATGAGTTGGTTCACTTGCACAAGTACATCTTCAACATAGCCCTCCGGATATTTGCTTGAGCGATCCGCAAGTTGTATAATGACATTGTCCTTTTTTAGAGGCCCTATATTCAACGTTTGGTACACATTGAGCGGCATGACATTGATCGATGCTCCCAAGTCTAACATCACATCCTCGAATCGAGTATTGCCAATCACACAAGACACATTGAAACTTCCCGGATCCTTCATCTTTGGTGGCAACTTCCTTTGAATAACGGCTGATACCGATTCGCTCATAGTCACCACACGAGTCTCCCTTGTATGCCTCCTCGCCGTGCATAGCTCCTTAAGAAACTTAGCATACTTTGGCACTTGCTTAATGCATTCCAACAAAGGGATGTTGACTTGCACTTTCCAGAAAATATCCAACACCTCCTCATCAGACTTATCCTTTTTCGATCTAGCAAAGCGAGAAGGGAATGGAATGTTTGAGTGTGGTACCCCTCCCTTACTCACTTGGCTCGTCAATAACTCATCCTTCGATATTGCGGGATCACGTTCAAGGTCGTTTTTCATTGCATTGGCCGCAGCCCTTGTCTTCTCGGTATCACTGCCGCCGGCGGTATTCCTCTCGGCAACTCCACTCTCGGCTGCAGCTCCGGCAGTAGCTCCACTTGGCTCGGCTGCCTTTATGTTGTCATTATTGCGGCCGGCAATGACAGGTCCGGCAACAACTTCCTCCTCCTCAATCAAATCGAGCGAAATAGTTTTCTTCTTAGGGCTCCTCGGAGGTAACAACTCTCTCCCACTTCGAGTTTGAATAATCTTTGCGTGCTCGTTCCTCGGATTGGGAATTGTATTGCTAGGTAACTTCCCTTGTTCATTGAATCTTCCCATGAAATCCACCACTTGCCCCATTTGAGTCTTGAGCTCACCAATATCCTTTTATTGATTTTGCTGTCCCGCAAGTAATGCTTGAGTAGCACTCGAAAGAGATTGAATTAATGCATCGTAGTTAGGGTTGCTTGCTCCTCCTTGAGGTTGGTTCGGCAAAGGTTGGGAGTCGG
Source organism: Potentilla sterilis (assembly GCA_963682095.1). Classification (NCBI taxonomy): domain Eukaryota; kingdom Viridiplantae; phylum Streptophyta; class Magnoliopsida; order Rosales; family Rosaceae; genus Potentilla; species Potentilla sterilis. The sequence continues at coordinate 33,044,114 of OY821763.1, forward strand.
CATGGCTCGGTTGCCCTTGGTGTGGTTGGTAGGGTTGCTGTGGCACAAAGGGTGCCCTTGGTGCATAGGGTGCGGCAGCCCCTTGAGTTGGCTGCATTAGTGCTCTAAGTACGTTGTCATTGTTTGCCCACTGAAAGTTCGGATGATCATTGAACCTTGGATTAGAGTTCCCGTACCGTTGTCCTCCTCCAAAACCAATAGCATTGCACTCCTCTATTCCCTCACTTGATCCAAATTGAGGGCATTGTTCGGTTTCATGACCCTCGGTGCAAATGCCACACACAATGGCGCGTTTTCCTTTCATCATGCTACTCACCAAGTCGGTAAGCTTATCAACCTTCTCCTCTAACTTTGAACTTGAGGACGTCTCATGCACTTTCGCATTCCTCGGCACATTGCTTCGTGCCATATCAAATTGTTGGTTGTTCAAAGCACGAACTTCCAACAAACTTCTTGCTGCTCCGGCATTCAATTCCAAGAAACTTCCTCCCGCGGCCGAATTAAGAAACTCTCTCTCCATAACGCGCAATCCCTCATAAATATATTGCAACAAGTTTCCATCGCTTATGCCATGAGATGGGCACAAAGAGACAAGGGACTTGAACCTCTTGTAGTAATCGAAGAAAGTTTCATCTCCGGCTTGCTTCACACATGTAATTTGCTTTCTTAAGTCAGTGATCCGTGAACCGGGAAAGTACTTGAGCAAAAACTCATCTACCATCGTGTTCCATGAAGTTATACGACCGGTAGGCACCTCAAACAACCACTCCTTTGCTTGGTCTTCTAGAGAAAATGGAAAAGCCTTCATCTTGAAGTGTTGCATATCGGTTCCTCTCGGACACATACTCTCCGCAGTAAAATTAAACCATTGTAGATGCTTGTTGGGATCCTCACTTGGCATACCATAAAACGACTTCAACTTATGAAGGAAGCCACTCTTCAATTCAATCTCACCAGTCTTGCCGGTCTCCAATGGGGTCTAAGTGATGTTGGAAGGTGCAGCCCCTCATCCTCCGGCCACATGACCGTTTTGTGCTCTTATCGAAGTCATTATAACTTGCTCAACAATCGGTTCAGCGAAGGCTTCAAATTCGGGCCCTTGAAGATCAATTGATGGTGATATGACGGATGGAGAGCTCGGCAAAGTTGGTGCCGAGCTAGGTTGGGACGACAATGGAGTAGTGCACGGACTGCTTGGACTTGACGGCACGGATGGGGGCAGCGGAACAAACAATGTAATAGTGAGCTCTTGATTCAAACGTTGCAAACGGCCTCTATGATCTCGTGTCCAAAGATTCGATTCGGACATGCACTTTTCTGAAATTTGCAACGTTTAAACAAGTTAGAACTTCGTAAACAAAGAGAAAGCAAGAATATATATCATTACAAGCCACGACATTGGTGATCACAAAACAAATTTCAATCAATGGCACAAATATACATGGATCGGCGAAGAAAGAAGCAAGCATCGGCAAGGAAGAGAAAGAATTTTGAAATGATTATGTGCATGTAATCTCTAAGTCTAATTTCTTTTAAAATTTGCTCTAACTCTCAAAGTACGTGGAGCAGAGGAGATAACGGTGCAATGGACTGATGCAGCCCCCGGTAGTATCATGCTTAATCTGATATACCTCAAGAGTTCGAACCACACAAATTGTTTTTATTTTGACGAAAATAGATCACATATGTCAAGTTATTTTCTAGCGTCTAAAGTGAGGTGATGCTTCGCCCCAAGCTATCGACTAGTTCGAGCGTGTTTTACTTTTCAAAGGCGGTGTTGTTAAGATTCATGGAGGGCGAACCCCCTACAGGAACCAGGCAGGACTCGTTGTTGGTCACCACGGGGAGCGAACTCCCTATCGACTCACTCACCGAGAATGAACATCAGTCTGTGGGCCTTGAGATCCAGTTAAACAAACCTGAGAACCATATCAATGAAACTAACTTGCCCCATAATTTGTAAGACAAACTCGGGTCACTAGCGGTCTATAAGTGTTGATCAAAGCCGCCCTCAACCTCATAAAAATGGGTCTGCCAAGTTATCGCTCGTATGCGTGGGGAGGACGTATCCCACGTTTCCCAGTCTACATAAAAGACGGATCTAACAAGGCATCATTCGTATGAAGGGTTAAGGCTAAGACCAACAAAAGCGGCTTCTCCCTACATGTTATACTTTAGAAACTACAATAAACTCAAACATAAATGATACTATCAACTTCCTAGAAATTAAACTAAGTTATTACACACATACATTCTTTATACATCATGCACTTTCGAAATTAAACTCTACATGCCGAACCATATTTCTACTTTACAAATCCCAAATAAAACCAAAAATTACAAACTTTGCAACTTTACAACAAAAATTTCCAGCAACATTATATACACAACAATCACATAAATCAAGATTTTATAATCCCCGGCAACGGCGCCAAAAATTGATGAGTCGCCTAAGCGAGCATCAAGCAATAATAACCCTACAATCGTTAGTAGTATAGATATAAGTAGGGATCGTTCTAGCCGGGGATTAAGGGTACCTGAAACATGAGAATGTTAACACAAATATTCACAAACACATATGCACACAATTGTCACACTTATATACATATATACATATTCACACGTCACACATGGGGGAAGAATTGGCCATGGCTGCCCTAAAAACTATGGCACGAAATTAAATTGCAGGAAATTAAACTCTAAACTACTATGTACAAGTTTGGTCGACATCTCTCACGCAAAGCACTCATCAAAAACTATCACAAATCGAAACAAGTAACAAGTAAGAACTCATGGAAACATGCATAGAAATATTCTTAATTCCAACCTAACTAAACTCCTTAGCGGTTTATCTAGTCGATTTTAGATTTCACGAAAATACTTAGAATTAGCTTAGCGCATAACCCTAATATTTAGCTAACCGATTAAAGACACTTGATAGGAGCACAATGTGCGACGATATTACATGCTTATGCCCTCGTTTATGCTTTGTTTAACCCTTATTTGTCTAAGATAGAGTCATAATATAGTTAGTGTCAATTTTGGTAGAGTTTTGGTGAAATGTGCTTAATTGTCCGAAAAATGACTAAGTATGAGAAATCTGGAAAATAGTGTAAAATATGTCTTTTTCACAATTTTGTGACGAGTACAAATATGATCTATCCTTGTCCGAATTCAATGACATTTGGTGTGATTATTATTCATATACTGAGGAATGTTGTGTTAAAATTTCAGATTAATCGGAGTTCGGGAAGTCACTCAAAAGATGGCTGCAAAACGGCAGTCCGTGCATTCCAATCCAGGGACTTCCGGGATTTTCCTGGGACTTTGTCCCAACTTCGAAAAATCATTCCCACCGACTCACAAGGAATTTGATCGAGCCCTTTCATGGGGAGATGGTTATATGTGTCTAGTTTATCTGAGACTTGGAATCGCATCAATTGGAGCTCCGAGAAGGGAGATATGTCGGATTTACTGGAGCAAGGTCATTCCAGCCGAGTTGCTGCCGGTCTTGTGTTCTTGCGGGTTTGGGGCATTTTTCCATGGACCAAGCTCACCAAATGGAGTTGTCAAGCCTACACAAGAAGTCCATGAAGATATGCAGCACAATCCAAGGAAGAAAATCAGAAAAAGAAGTTTCCTAGAAGAACCAAGAAAGGAAGGAACCAAAACCTTGTTGCACAAGGATTGCCTTTGCCGATTTGGACTAGGTTTTCTACCTAGGGTTTCTGCCGAATTTGCCTCTATATATAGCCATGTTTTCCTACAGAAAAACTTGTCACATTCCAAAGCAAAAATCTAGCCAAAGCTCTACCTAAATTTCCCAAGAGTCCTACATAAAAACCCTAGCCGACACCACTAGCACCTCACCCTAAAAATCCCGCCGACACTACACCATTGCCGAGCAGCCATCTTCTCCACCATCCGCCGGATCCACACGAGTCGAAGTCATCAAGGTGTCTACAAAAGTGTGATCCACTCCCCTCTCTCGGTTTTGTTATTTTTATGTAGTTATGTTAAACTTTGTCTATGAAGTTAGCATGAATTCTTGGTTTCAAACTTTATGTCTATGTATTGTTTGGAGTGAAGTTTGGTTTTATAATTTTCATGTTCAATTCGTTTTCTTTATCTTTAATTGGTGTTTGGATGTAAGAATACGGATTGCATGTTAAAAAGTAAGGAAAATATGAAGTAAAGAGATAGAATAGGATAGGCAAGCATGTTCACTCTGATTCTAGTAATTCGTTCTTGGTTTAGTCTTTAAATCCGTGTGACGCAGAGATTGGTACTTAGCATATTCGCGATGTGTTTTGAGTATTGGTCTTGTATCCATCAAATAAATAGGACTAGAGAGGTTTAAACGACTATGCATGTTAACAAGAAGTGGTGACGCCTTGCTTGATTGATATGTTTCCAATTAAAAGACTCTTGTGCTCAATTACTCTTTGTGTTTGTCTTCGACGTTGAGTGTTTTCAAACATGATTAGTATAATTTTAGGATTCGACGTTGAGTGTTTTCTAAAATACGTAAGTAAGTCTAGTGATTAGATGACCGTTGAGGCTCTAATTAGAATTGGAACTAAGTCGGATCTAGGATATTGTGTGCTCTTGCCGTGTCTTGTCTTATTAATTTGCTATGTGTTTTGAGTGCTTTTGTGTTAGTAATTTGTGGAAGAATGTCGACCAACCTTGTAAATAATAGCTTAGATTATTTTTCAGCTTTCTTTTCATTTTATTTTCGCATCTAGTTTAGGGCAGCCCTATGGCTGCCGAACTTCATCCCCCATGATAAATTCGTATATATGTATATAAGTGTGACAATTGTGTGCATATATGTTTGTGAATATTTGTGTTAACATTCTCATATTTCAGGTACCCTTAATCCCCGGCTAGAACGATCCCTACTTATTATATACTACTAACGATTGTAGGGTTTATTATTGCGTGCGAGCTTAGGCTCTCACCAACACTTAGCGTAGAAATTAACCAATTAGCATATAAGACACGAAATCTCTTAGTCGGAAACAAGTTAACATACAAGGCGTCACTCTTCATATTAGACAAGCAAGTTGTAGGAATTACTCTAACCCTAGGTAACAACATAAACCAAATCGACTTAGCGTTCAAACTTGACCTATGTTACTACGGCAAGTGAATTCAACATCTAGACAACAACCATGGCCTACGATTGCACCTAAACATCTCCTTCGGTTGCACACGAATTCGAACAACTAATCAAGAAGAAATCAAGAACCAAGTCAAGCATGCATCCCTAAGACCTAACCGGTTACATATTTACAAATTGTGTTTACATGTTTATCTTTCATAAAACCATGAAATCAATACCTTAGAGTTAGTAAGACACCAAGAATCGAAATCATCAACATCTTTAAACATGCAAAACCAAATAAACAAATTGTCTTTACATAGACATAAAAAGAAATACCAAAAGAATATCCAAACTACATAGAAATAGTATTGAAAAATAAAAGAATTACAAGCCGAAGGGAGTAGATCACACATTTAGACACCTTGGGGCAGCAGCTCGTGTGGATCTCGGTGATCAAAGATGAAGGCTCGGAATGGTCTTGATCGGTTAAAGGTGAAGGTGATGGTGGTTCGACTAGCTTTTCTTTCTAAGACTTAAGGTAGAAAATTTGGTAGAGTTTAGACTTGTGTTTTGGCTTGAGATGTGACCAGTTTTTCTATGTAAAAGTTGGCTATATATAGAGGAACAATGCTAGGGTTGCCGGCCTCAACAAGGAAAGGAGAATTCCTTTTCCTAGTTGACTTATATTTCCTTGTTGAATAAATATTGCATTCTTAGACTTCTTTTTCTGAATTTTTCTTCATAGCATGGGCTTCATATCTTCATGGACTTCAAATGTGGAATTGACAACTACATTTGGTGAACTTGGTCCATGGAAAAATACCAAAAACCCGCCAAGAACACACCCGGCATCAAGCTGCTTGCCGATCGGCAAGCAATCCTAGTTCGGCTAGGAAATCTTCTTTTCTTCATGTTTTCCTCCATTGCCTTGGCTCAATGTCTTCCTCTATCCTTAAATAAGCTTGGACAATCTTCAAGTATGCAATTGTACGCCAAAATGTCCGTCGAAAACAGAAACAAAGGAAAAGAGGCAGAAACTTGGTGGAATCGGCTGGAATGACCTTGCTCCAGTAAATCATGCATAACTCCCTCCTCAGAACTCCGATTGGTGCATTCCAGATTCCAGGAAAACTAGACTCATAGAGCTTTCCAACGGCATATGGCACGTCCTCTGGTTCCAAGCGATGTGTCCCACAGAAATTTCGGAAGTCAGGACACAGTCCCAGGAAAATCCTGGTAGTCCCTGGTGATCTTTGTTCAAACTGCCAAGTTGCAGCCATCGTTTGGGTGACTTCCCTAACTCCGATTGATCTGAAATTTTGACACAATACTCTCCAGCTTGCCAGTTATATGTCTGCAAATTTCATCAAATTTTGAAAAGAATAAGTCAGTCAAACACAGGCCTCAAAATCATGAAAACAACATATTTTGCACTTTTTTTCCTCAGATTTCTATACTTTGTCGTTTTTCTAACAATTAAGCACATTTTTCCAAAACTCTTCCAAAATGACACTAAACTATATTATGACTCTATCTTAGATAAATAAGGGTTAAACGAAGTATAAATGAGGGCGTAAACACATTAATATCGTCGCACATTGTGCTCCTATCAGAAGACAAAATAATTTCAACTCGAACCAAACACTGAAAACCCAATTCGAAGACTTGTCACTCGAGACAACTCTTCCTCCGAGATCTCCCAAGGTCATCGAGACATATTGACAATCAATTTGTAACCTTCATACAAATAACCCACTGGTCGGATTCCCGATAACCGAAAACCGAGTAAACCGGAGCTACAAAAACCCTAACATGCTTTAACGATAACGAAAATCTACAAATAATATGTCGAAACGCTAGTATCGATGAGCACAAGAAAATAGTGTAATCAAAATTTCCCAACTAGGTTGGGCACGCCGCCACAAGCCGCCGCAAGAGGCTGCTTGTGAGCCCCACGCTCCGCTAAGCAATTGGGCACAACCCAATGGATCAACAAGACATTCAAGACACCAGGAACACCTCCATACATGTGGCCAAGGTTAATTTGACCGGAAAGCACCTTTGCCGCCGCCGTGGAAGAGGAAGTATCGGCTCATCCCCTTCTACAAGTCGATTTGGACTTTGAGACTTGTGTGGTTGGGCTCAGAAGGGAGAGGACTGTTAGAAGAGTGGCGTTTCACGTCGGGTTACCGCCGAAAACAGCTGAAATGGGTTGCCGCCGGGTCGCAGCCGCCCACTGCCGCCTTCGATTCGCGCATACCAGAGCGAATTGGTGCAAACCACCACCCCATGGAGGCCCGCATGGAAGAGACGAAACGAATCTAACCAGTGCCGACGTTTGGAACTGCCGGAGGCAGCCGGAAAAGTCGGGTTGGATCGGCCTAGTTCGGGTCGGGTCAGTAGGGTATTTTTTATTCTGAAGAGGCGCGGCTGAGAGGAGAAAGGAAGAGAAAAAATGGTTTTGCGCAATAATCAAAACCCTAGAAATTTTCCTATTTATACTTAAAATTCCCGAAGCACCAAAATTTTCGTTGACCATAACTTCTCCATACGATCTCCAAATCAAGTGTGCCGCATATCTACAAATTCAGTTTGCCGAGCACTACAATTTTATAGAACGGAGTTTCTCAAGAAACCAAAAGAATAAAAAGTCAACTCTGTGACCCCTTAAAAACGCTTTTGAATAATAATTTAACCGAACACTTTTGCTCCGCCCTCAAACCACTAAATTTCACTAACTTCCAATATAAAAAATTTCAAGTAAACATTAGAAATTAATAAGAAATTTTTGGGGTATTACATATGTAGGCTTCAAGTGAATGCACCAGGTTTTCTCAACGCTCTTCTGGAACTGTACAAAACATTTTGCAATAGCAAGGAAATTCTCATCGTCCGTCCATGCTTCGCTCAACTCATTCAAAATTCGATATTTTCGTACCTTAAGTTGGTTTCTCCTCTTCGACTAGTATAACCAAGGAAAGTAGGCATGGAAAAGGAGCAGTCCTGTGTAGGGCTGGGCATTTGGTCCCGTAATCCCGATCCCGTCCCGATCCCGTTCTAAAATGGGACGGGACGGGACGGGATTGAAGTTTGAAAAATGCTAATCCCGTCCCGTCCCGTCCCGATCCCGTTCTAAAACGACGGGACGGGACCGGGATTACCTAAACAAATCCCGTCCCGTCCCGCAGAAATAAATAAATAAATAATTATATTATATATATATATATACTTACTTAATCTCAACCGTTGAATAAAAAACCAAAAAAGTGAAAAACATTGGACCGTTAGATTAAGTTCTAATTCCCTCAGCCCTAAATCTCTACTCTCTGTATCTCTCTCCGTCATTCACTCAATCACTCATTCACTCCCCTCAGAGCTCAGACACTCCCTCCCTCCCTCAGACCTTCAGTTCCCTGACTTCCCTCAGACCTTCACTTCGTCTCTTGACGGCTCGACCAGTCCAGCAGTCACGTCGTCGCCAACTCTCCATCGGCGTCTCTTGACTCTCCTCGACGGTTCGACCATCCGGCAGTCCATCATGTCGATCCCTGTTCCTCTCCCGGTCGCCGCTCGCCCGAAGCCCTCGAGCCATCGTCGTCTCCTCTCCCGTCACTGAGCCCGTCTTGTTCCTCTCCCCGCTTGCCCGATGCCCCAAATCTCTCGAAGTCCCGATAGGTATGACTACTACACTATTGGACAATACTTTCCTAAACAAGATAGGTATGTTCCGGATAAGGAATTGGTGGATGGTTGGGAAGGATTGAGATATGATTATGGCAACTTTTATGCTTCCAAAACTTTCTTTGATCCTGCAAAGAATAGGAGAATTTTGTGGGGTTGGGCTAATGAGTCTGATACTCGTGAGAATGATGTTGAAAAGGGATGGGCTGGACTTCAGGTAATTATCCTCATTTATCTCTTAAAAATACAACTATTGTTCATTTTTTATGATCAAATTTCTAATCACATTTCGTATTTTGGTTCTTAATTTATTATGCAGACAATCCCAAGGACTGTGTGGTTGAGTCCAGATGGGAAACAATTGTTGCAATGGCCGGTTGAAGAAGTGGAAACTTTAAGAGGACAAAAGGTCCAGATGATGAATCAAAATCTCAAAGTGGGAGATCATGTTGAAGTTAAAGGAATAGCTGCTGCTCACGTTTGATCCTCTAACTAGTAGTAGATATGTTACTAAGTAATTTGCAGATGATTATTTGTCATTCATATATGTCACTGATCGAACTAGTAGTAGATATGATGCTTTCTTCAGTTCTTCTCTGGAGTTTACATTACATGTTCTATCATTTACCTTGTAACATAACACATATGTTGAAGCAACCTTGTCTATAGTCTAGGCAATTGTTATGTTACGTTACCTGGACATTAACTTGTTAATTGTTATGTTATTTGGACGGAAAAAATTCACCCATGGTACCCAAACTTACCTCGCTATACAAGAAAGGTACCCGAACTTGAAAAACGATCACCATAGTACCCAAAGTTGTAAATCCTATTATAGAGGTACCTAGCGTGTTTTGACCGACTGGCTTCCCGGTTTTTGATGACGTGGCAGTTCGCATTTTGATTCCGAGGGGTAAATCTGTAATCTCCGCCTAACAAACTACGAGTGGAGAGAGAAGGGGAAGTTGCGAAACCCACTCCGAAAACACCCCAACCTGATTTTCCCAAAATACTTTTGCGAAACCCTAACATTGAAATCCCATTTCGCAGTTGGCTGAATCGCGATTCTCTGGCAAGCTTGGGCAGCCATGGCCGAATATTGGGGGTTGTTTAGATTGAAAGGACCACGGAATCTCTCTCTCTCTCTCTCTCTCTCTCTCTCTCTCTCTCTCTCTCTCCCATTTTCGTAATCTGCAAGTGTTTTTGGCTTGCAGAGAGAGAGAGCTTGATTGAATTCATTATCAAATTGCGGCAATGGCCCACGGGAAACTCAGTCTTCCTTAAGATCTCCTCCCCTCGCCGGCGATCTTCTCCTCCCCCAAACCAGGTTTGTCTTCTCTCTCCGCATTGCATTCGATTTTATCCTTCTTTGCTAGATCTTTATCTCTTTTGCAATCTCTATCTCGTTCTCAATGCGTTTATGGATGTCAATTTCTTGTTAGTTTAGCCGATTTTCGATTAGGGCTAAAATCTAAGTCTGAGGATTATGCATATAATTTGTTGGATTAATATATTTTATTTTTGTTGTTGTTGTTGTTGTTGATTTGGAGAATGAATTCAGTATAGTTCTGTAGGGAATAATTAGCTTAGTGCGAGAGTCCTGCTCTCTTTTAGTTGCAATCTTCTTCTTCTTCTTAGATATCTAGGAGATTCACTGTTTGGCTCCGCGAGTGGTTTGCTAGGAAGCACGGAAGCGCCTCTCCTTCCACGTTTCGCGCTTCCGAAGCGGAAGCGAAGCGGAAGCGCCTTGGAAGCGCGGGGAAGCGGCCGGAAGCGCGGGTCCGGGAAAAGAGGATTTTGGGAGCGCGACGGAATCGCCGATTCCTATTTTGGAAGCGCTATGAAGACAGATCGGAAGCGCGGGCACATTTGTCATTTTCTTACAATTGCACAAAACTTAATTTCAGACTACTCCCTCAGTCCCTCATCGGCTTGGCCTCCCTCCCACTTCGCATGCCCTCCGCCCCTCCCTCATCGGCTACTCCAGGTTCCCCAGGTTCGTGACTTCGTGTTTCCCTACTCTCTCTCTCTCTCTCTCATATTTTGCTGCAATTCAATTCGCAAAGGGGTGTTCTGCTTGTGACTTTTCAGTCGGAACAAAACAATTTAGAGCTTTTTCTTCTACATGGGTCTTATCGTATGATTCATATCTGAATTTGGTTTTGTGATTAAACCTTAAAGCACCCTTCTTTTCATTTTCTTGTTACCATTTATGGGTTTGATAAAGTTTTCAGCTTTCTAAAAAAACCTTATGGGGATTGGAGTAGATGAACAGAATATGATTTGGGATCAGAATTTGTTATTTTAGTAATTTAGGTAAAATTGGTTTTTTATCCCTGATTTTCCGATCCTGCTCGTGTTGAAATATATTGCATTGACTGAATTATGATTATATTATTAATGATTTCAAGCGGTTTCAATGATAGCATTATCATCTATATCGATCTGTTGACAGCAAAGGAGTTTATATCGACTGTTCTCTGTTGGGATTCTTCAAATCTTTTCTGCCACAAGTTTTTCTTTCTCTGTTAATTTAAGACGTTGCAGGCTGTAAATTTTGCCTCTTTAACAAGTTTTTTCCAGTAAAGCTTATTGCTTTCTTGTTTATAGTCTGGTCACTCTGGTGGTCCTGGAATTATAGGTGAGGCTTAAAAAAATTTATAAGATGAACAATTATAGAGGAAGATCAATTGTCCAGGAGTTCACACCACCTGTTACGTATGAAGTCAAGTTTGTAGAGCCCTCTGGTTTCTATGCACAATTCTTTGACTTCTTACTTTGTTTAATTGGTTTTGTTGAAGATTGACTCATTAGTACTGTAGTAATATACTCACTTCTTTCTGTATTAGTATATGTGTGTATTTCTTGTCATTTGGCTCATGTTCTTATTATTGTTCTGCCACTGCTTTTCATAATTAGAGAATGATGTGCCTCTTTCTTTTGCCGTATTCCCCATCTAAAGTTCCAGTGTGTTTAATCTTTTCCATTCATGTCAACAAAATTGGCAAACGATTCCTAACATATTATTGAAAGATAAAATGCTATGTAATTAACTTGCTTTTCATCTGGTGCCAATTTTGTATATTGCATTTCTTCTTACTCTCACGTGCCATCTTTAATTTTCTAGGATGGAATTTTACTTTACAATGGATTGAATTTATATCACTTATGTTATCGTTTATGTTAATGTAGAATGATATTTACCTAGGAAGTACAGAAGCGCCATTTCACTCTTCCAGTTGTAGATAAAATGAGTCAGCCACCAACTGCACCAAGTAGTCATGGTTCTGCTGGGAGCGTTAATGAAGGGGCAAACGTTGAGGTTGGTGATGTGGATGACAAAGCTCCATTGTGGGTTTTCACTAAGAAGGTTGAAAAAATGCCTGGGGGAGGATCGTGGAGGTTTCAATGTAAGTTTTGCAATAACTTCTATGTTGGATCTCATAGTAGAGTTGCGGCACATTTGTTGAAGGCTAGTGGAAAAGGTGTTAAAACTTGCTTGAAGGTCAGTCCTCAACAACATGCTAATATGAGTAAGCTTGTGAATGATTGCAACCAAAGAGTCAAAAATGCAGCCCCTACATCAGTTCCACTGCCTTCATCTTCAAGGAATGCATCATCTTCTTCTCTTAATTATGATGTGAGTTATAGTGTTCCAACATCAAGTGAAGGGGAACGAAAGAAGAGAAAGGGAATGGGTTCAGCTTTGGAAAAGGCATTTCAAAGTAATGCTAGGGAGCAATGTGATGGTGAGATAGCTAGAATGTTTTATACTGGTGGATTGCCTTTTAATCTTGCAAGAAACCCTCACTACCGCAACTCGTATATTCGTGCCTCTAACATTCCAGGATATGTTCCACCCGGTTACAATGCATTGAGGACTACACTTCTACAAAAAGAAAGGAAGAACATTGAACATCATTTGCAGCCGATCAAAGATACATGGAAAACTAAAGGAGTGAGTATATGTAGTGATGGTTGGTCGGATCCTCAAAGAAGACCCATCTTCAATATAATTGCAGCAAATGAGAGTGGTCCAATGATGTTGAGGGCCGTAAATAGTCAGGGTGAACAGAAAACTGGTGAGATGATTGCTGAGATGATCATAGAAAGCATAAAGGAGGTTGGTCATGAAAATGTGGTACAAGTTATCACTGACAATGCTTCTAATTGTGTGAAGGCTGGTGCACTCATTTCAGCAAAGTATCCTACAATCTTTTGGACACCATGTGTGGTTCATACCTTGAACCTTGCTGTGAAGAATATATGTACACCTTCGGCACATGCAAGAAACAATCACTACTACAAAAAACTCAATACACAACGGTGCTGCACCGTTGTGTAAGTTCGAAAAAACCGTCGTATATCTCGAGCTTGTGTGATGAAACGTCCAACAACCAACTTATAATTTCTGTTGTACAACTTATATGCCATGCCATAGCTGACTTGGCATTCGCTGCACTGACATGTCTAGTTCATACAACAGAATATACATACTTTTATGTTGTGTAAGTTTTAAACATACAACAGAATATTGCAATTTTATTCTGTTGTCTGATTCGCACAACAGATTTCATCTCCCACTTATTTAGTTGTCTGATTCAGACAACTGATTTCATTTCATTTTTATTGAGTTGTATGATTCTACAAATCAAACAACAGATTTGAGGATTTTGTGACACAGGTTTGATGTGGCTTTTAGTCATATTGTACAACACATGATATTCACAAAAACATAAACTGTTGTATATCAAAACCTGAAGCTTTACCATAAAAATAGTATCAGCTAGCCATTACCATTAAAACATTGCATAAAACTTCCATATCATTTAAGTAGCCTGTGTACACAATTGTTTCAAACATGGCATACAGATTCCAAAAACAAATTTCTAACTTCACCTAAAAGTCTACGTAGACAAAGGACTTGTTGCCCATTTGCTTTTCCTCGAATGAAAGAGCCTTTGCAGCAACTCTACTACCTCAACCAACTATGAAAGGCCGAAATAAGTTCATCTTTGGAAAAGCTATCTTTCTGAGAGCCAAAATCATGAAGATACATACAATCTGCATTGCTACAAGGCTGAACAGAAAAACCATTACTAAGAGTTTGAAAATAATGATACAGCATTCAATAACCACCCACCATGCCTAGTACAGAAAAAGAAAGTAAATCCACTTCTTGACAGAAACCAAGATCTATACCCTAGCCAAACTTTTCAAAATTATATATGATTACTTTGGTTATAATCATGAGCAGCTACTTAAGATGGCAACACAAGCTGTACTTTAGCACCACAGACATACCTATTTCATTTTTACAAACAAGGAGTAAAGTACCGAAAACTCGAAAACGAAAACACTCAAACAGCTCCCTAATTTACAATGCAATCACATTCACACACTAGCATGGCTTCAATTATCGACTCTATAACTCAAAAATCAACAAGCTTAGTAAAATACCTATGCTTTACCTGATGCTGTTTTATGTCATAGAAAATTACCACTAACTACATGATCTAGAGTTGTTGAATTGACGAGCAATATATGTTCAGTTCTAAGAGAAGCAATTTTAGAAGGAAATCGAAGTAAGTGATGTAACTTCTATCTACCATACTTACATGCAGTATAAGAGGGGAGGTTGCACTGCAAATCTGACCATTTGTCCAAAAGATGCCAAAAGTGGACATTCAGCAGCTGATTGTATCATAAAGAAAGCAAATTATCATTACGATACCAGGAGTTGTAATGTATATTATTATTTTCTAACATGATTTGGCTTAAATGTATAGATTACATGTGAACAACTAGCTCTACAGGAGTTACATATTTACCCAAGATGTACTTCCATACAGCACTTGTGTGGTCTCAACATACAGCACTTGTGTGGTCTCAACATACCATGAATTAAATTGTACTATATGTGCAGATCTGTATGTATTAAAACTGAACACAAATGTCTTTCTATACTATTTAGTAATTAACCAGGACCATTAGACCATACAAGGATTATTGTAACATATATATAGCATATCATCTACATGTGTTACATACTAGCAATTATATTTGGCAGGAAACATCACCATACTAGCAATTAGATATGCACAATCGGGTTATAACATTTAAGGGAGAATGACTTCAACAAGTATCTTAATGAAATTATATCAGCTAGAGAATCAATGTTACAGGCATAAACTGAGATGTAATTCCTTATATTAATCATAAAATGAAAAAAAAAAAATTAAAAAATTGAAGTTAGAGAAGCACCTCACCAGTGGCTCTTCCTTTAGACCACATTATTGGAATGTCTAAAATCCCCGTTCAAAAAGATGCAGTATGATATAAGGCAACCATGAAAACAAAGCACGGTATCACTCTTCAGATAGAAGAAAGGTCTTGGCATTCTCAAGAATGTATCATATTACCATTAAACACAATGACTGATAATCAGCAAAAGAAATCAAACAAGAATCGGCACACAAACCATTAGGGAAAATTAGAGCTGATTAGAAAGCAACAATGCACCTCAAGTGTCCAAACAGAGCACCGGCGACGGAGCCTAATTTTGGAAACTGCCAGCCGCACCAGCAACACAGCCCAAGACATCCAGGGAAAGACCTCCATCCTCCTTAAGTTTGGTAATGAGCTCATTGACACCAGTTTTGAGACTGGCATCATCAAACGAGTACTGCACCTCTGCTTCCCTGACGTCAAACTGAATTGGGAGATAGACATCAACCAGCAACACAGCCCTGACGTCACCTCCACCGTCAGCCTCAATTCGAACCAACAAAGCATCGACCTTGATGCACTTGTTCATCACCAGAGCGTGGATCTGGTGCACCACGCTGATGCTCCCGTTAACCAACCCTATGCTCCTCTTCCTCATCTTCATCCTCGTCCTCCTCTCCTCCGAATCAACCGCCGCGTTCTCCACAGCGTGGATCTGGTGCACCGGCGAGAGCACCACGGCGTCGTTTTCGGACCTGAAGCTGACATCAGGACCGTAGATTCTGAAGCGGGAGCCGAAAGGGAGGGGTTCGTTGGGTGGGACCGGCGAGGTGACAGCGAGGACGGCGTAGAGGAAGCCGGAGAGCTTGTGGTCGGCGAACGGCGTCGTGGCGTAGTCGACGTCCATTGAATTGATTGGGGTGGATTGAAATTAGGGTTTGGATTAGAGATCTTGTGGGAGAGCTTGTTGAGGTGTTTGAGGTACTGATCTCTGGTGATCTGGAAGAAGAAGATCTGAGAGAGATTTTGAGTGAGGGGGTTTTCGGTGGTGGTGGCCTGGGAGGAATCGACCGAACTGGGTCTGGCTGAAGAGGAGCAGTCCTTGAAGGGATTCGGATTAAGGGAGAGAGAAGGAGAGAGGGGAGTTCTGAGTTGTGAAGGGTATGGGTATGGGTTTTCGAATTAAGGTTGTTGACAAAGAGGTCGAGGAGGGTTTGGAGTGGGGAGAGGGAAGAGGTCTGCATTTGGGCTAGGAGGGCTTGGTCGGGTTCGGGTCTGGAAGCATGAAAGGGGAGGAGGAGGGGGAGATGAGGGGAGGGGAAAAATATGAAGAGAGGAGAGGAGAGGAGAGTGAGGCTTAGGTGACCCATTAGGGTTTTTTCCACTCTCAACTCAAATCCAACGGATGTGGTCGATTTTTATTGAAGTTAAATGGCTAATAACACACATATAATAAAAATAATTTAGAGCATATGACCGTATCGATCGGGACTTTTAATTTTATTGGATTTAAGTGATTTTTTTACAATCATCGTATTTCATCATAACGATCAAATACTATTTCACATCATTTTTCAAAATTTGACATCATTTTTCATTTTTCACATCATTTTTCAACAGGGTGAGTCAACCCTTTAAACGCTTAGAAATGGTAATTGGCCTGACTAAATGACGTTTTTTTGCCTGACCTTCAACAGATAATAGTTTCAAATCGATGAGACGCAACTAATCGTATAAAAATTTTCCTCAAAATATTTACCGAACGTCAGGCTACCCATAGGAAAACGGAAGTAAAAAACAGTTAACCGCAACATTCGGCACACAGATTTTGTCAGAATCTTGTCATTTTTCAACCGTAGACGTATTTCATTATTTCGGTCATATCTTATTTGACGACGTATTTGCATTTGAAGAGTGTACGTATAGTAACTATTTGAAACTATACATTCACTTAAACACTTGGTAAACAAGTTAAGGAACATTAGTGCATATGTTAAGATTTTGAATCTAAAAGTTTGGAAAATCTATTCCAACCGTCAGATATCACCGTTAAGATTAAATACATGTATGAAAAAAAATCCAACTACATCTGACAACGTTAAAGGCTCGATCGGGACGGTCAACCGGGTGAGTCAACCCTTTAAACGCTTAGAAATGGTAATTGGCCTGTCTAAATGATGTTTTTTGACCTGACCTTCAACAGATAATAGTTTCAAATCGATGAGACGCAACTAATCGTATAAAAAATTTTCCTCAAAATATTTACCGAACGTCAGGCTACCCATAGGATAACGGAAGTAAAAAACAGTTAACCACAACATTTGGCACACAGATTTTGTCGGAATCTTGTCATTTTTCAACCGTAGACGTATTTCATTATTTCGGTCATATCTTATTTGACGACATATTTGCATTTGAAGAGTGTACGTATAGTAACTATTTGAAACTATACATTCACTTAAACACTTGGTAAACAAGTTAAGGAACATTAGTGCATATGTTCCGATTTTGAATCTAAAAGTTTGGAAAATCTATTTCAACCGTCAGATATCACCGTTAAGATTAAATATATGTATGAAAAAAAATCCAACTACATCTGACAACGTTAAAGGCTCGATCGGGACGGTCAACCGGGTGAGTCAACCCTTTATACGCTTAGAAATGGTAATTGACCTGTCTAAATGATGTTTTTTGGCCTGACCTTCAACAGATAATAGTTTCAAATCGATGAGACGCAACTAATCGTGTAAAAATTTTTCCTTAAAATATTTACCGAACGTCAGGCTACCCATAGGATAACGGAAGTAAAAAACAGTTAACCGCAACATTCGGCACACAGATTTTGTCGGAATCTTGTCATTTTTCAACCGTAGACGTATTTCATTATTTCGGTCATATCTTATTTGACGACATATTTGCATTTGAAGAGTGTACGTATAGTAACTATTTGAAACTATACATTCACTTAAACACTTAGTAAACAAGTTAAGGAACATTAGTGCATATGTTCCGATTTTGAATCTAAAAGTTTGGAAAATCTATTCCAACCGTCAGATATCACCGTTAAGATTAAATACATGTATGAAAAAAAATCCAACTACATCTGACAACGTTAAAGGCTCGATCGGGACGGTCAACCGGGTGAGTCAACCCTTTAAACGCTTAGAAATGGTAATTGGCCTGTCTAAATGATGTTTTTTGGCCTGACCTTCAACAGATAATAGTTTCAAATCGATGAGACGCAACTAATCGTATAAAAAATTTTCCTCAAAATATTTACCGAACGTCAGGCTACCCATAGGATAACGGAAGTAAAAAACAGTTAACCGCAACATTCGGCACACAGATTTTATCGGAATCTTGTCATTTTTCAACCGTAGACGTATTTCATTATTTCGGTCATATCTTATTTGACGACATATTTGCATTTGAAGGATGAAGCAATGGTTTGTCGATAGTGATAGAAAATGGAAAGTGGTTTTTTTTTGTTTTTTTTTTTAATCATAGCCGACGAAATCAAACCTAGTACTCGTCGGCTATTCTTTTGTCGTTTTCTGTCTAAAATAAAATATGTATTTTTCTGATTTATGTGATTTTTTTACAATCACCGTATTTCATCATAACGATCAAATGCTAATTCATAGCATTTTTCAAAATTTGATTTCTTTTATATAGGTGTTTCGAAAAGATTTTGCATTTTGCACTAGGTTCATCTAGTATAAACTGCAATATTCTCATACAACAGAAAAGAACTACTGTTGTATGTTTGTTTGTGTAAAGTTAAAATAAATGGAGGGAAATTTCCCGCTTCACATTTGAGGGAATGAATTTAAGTCATTGGAGGCAAATTTCCCGCTTTAAGGGTAGTAGCATTTAAGCCATTGGAGCCAAAATGAATGTGGCACAAGGACAAGCAAAACAAGTCGTACAACAGAACTGTAAAATTATGTTGTACAAGTATTTTTCATTTTACACTAGTGACACCTAGTGCAAGCTGTGACTTATCATACAACACGAAACAAGAACTTTGTTGTCTGTCCATCTAGACCTTGCACAAATTTAAGTTTCAGTGTCGGAGGGAGTTATGCCGCCAAGATTTTCATCTTAAATACAAGCCATTGGAGCCAAAATGAATGTGGGGGAATGACAAGCAAACCAACTCATACAACAAAACTACGAAATTCTGTTGTACAAGTATTTGTCACTTTGCACTTGGTGAGACCTAATGCAGGATGTGACATTATCACACAACATAAAACAATAACTTTGTTGTCTGTCCATCTAGACCTTGCCCAAATTTGAGTTTCAATGTCGGAGGGAGTTCTGCCGCCAAGATTTTCATTAATCATACAACAGAAAATGTGTGTCAGAGTTGTGTGACAAAATCTGGAAAAATATTTTTCAGAATATGGAAAATGTGTACCATCATACAACATAAATTATTCACTTTAGGTTGTGTGAAACAGTTCAGTGATTCACACAACATGTAACTTTCAAAGTGTTGTCTGATTTGTGTTGTGTATTGAGTTTTTTGTAGTAGTGAATGATGATGTGTATGCGGCTTGTAGTTGGATAAGTCCTCTAGTAGATGATGTTTCATTTGTGAGGAATTTCATAATGAACCATGGAATGAGGTTGGTGATGTTTACAGAGCACTGCGACCTTAAGCTTCTTACAGTTGCTTCAACCAGGTTTGCCTCCACAGTTGTGATGTTCAGGAGATTCAGGAAAGTAAAAGGTGGTTTGCAACATATGGTAATCAGTAATAAATGGGATGATTACAAAGAAGATGATGTGAGGAAGGCTGCTAGTGTGAAACAAAAGATACTAGATGAGATGTTTTGGGATGATGTTGACTATGTTCTATCCTTCATGGAGCCTATATATAGTATCATCAGACATGCAGACACTGATAGGCCGTCTCTTCATTTGGTGTACGAATGGTGGGAAGATATGATTCAGAATGTGAAGAAAGCTATTTATAGGAAAGAAAGGAAACAACTACATGAACAATCAGGCTTTTGGAATGTCGTACACAAGGTGCTAACGTCTCGATGGAACAAGAGTAGCACATCTCTCCATTGTATGGCACACTCATTAAATCCCAAGTAAGTATATGCTATAAAAAATGTGTTTGGTTAATATGAATTCCTTTACTTTTAATTACTTTTCTAAATTTAATTACCGAAATTGCTTAATTGATTATATATGTCATGCTCATTATCTAGGTACTATAGTCCGCAGTGGCTAGGAGAGGATAGTACTCGAAAAGCTCCCCATCAAGATATTGAGGTTACAAGGGAAAGAAAAAATTGCATCTTGAAGTATTATGAGAATGCGGATGAGCGGAGAGAAGTGAATGTGGAGTTTTCTAATTTTTCCATGTGTATGGACGATTTCTGTAATGTTGATGCAATGCATGATAGGTTCATACTACCACCTTTGACATGGTGGGCAGTGCATGGAGTTTCAGCACCAAGGCTTCAAGCCTTAGCATTCAAGCTGCTTGGGCAACCTTCTTCCTCCTCTTGTTGCGAAAGGAATTGGAGTACCTACAAGTTCATACATTCTGCAACAAGAAACAAGATTACTCCACAAAGAGCTGAAGATTTGGTGTATGTACACACCAACCTTCGCCTTTTATCTAGAAGAAGTCAGTCATACAAAGAAGGTCCGAGTCAAATGTGGGATGTCGGAGGTGATCAGTTTGATTCTTTGGATGAAACTAATCTTGGGAGGCTTGAGTTTGAGGATCTTTCTCTTGATGAACCAACTTTAGAGGATGATATATTTGGTGATGCTCAGGAGAATGAGAATGAAGTCTTTGATGTTTGAGTATGACTATCTTTCTTTTATTTGAGTTTGAGGATGATATTATTTATGTTAATGGATCTTTATTTTTATTTTAGTTAATTGATTGTATAACTTAAGACAGTGACTTTGATGTTTGAACTTGCTATGTTATTTTTTTCTGGAAAAGTGCCGTCATATTTATTTATATTTAATATATAATTATAATATATATATATATATATATTATTTTATCCTGACGCTTCCAAAACGCACCCGCTTCCAATTTTTTTTGAAAAAAAATGCTTCCGCGCTTCCTAACGCTTCGCTTCCCCGTACCCGCACCCGATTCCATGCTACGTAGCATAATACAGCTAAAAAGAACTAATTTCCAACAGCTTAATATATTGAGATTACATTAGGCTACACGTGTAATACCCCGGAAAATCGCCATTAATTTCAAATATTTATTTAAAATTATTAAGTTGAAAGTTAATAAATTATAGCGGTGTGAGGGCAAGACAAATGTGTTTGGATAAATTTTAATAAATAATGTTTTTAAGGGGTCAAAGAGTTGACATTTTATTCGTATGATTTTTTTAGAAATTTCCATCACCAAAGTTGTAGAGCTCGTCGATACGAGTTCTTAAACATGCGGCACGCATCATTATGAAAAAGTTATGGTCGACAGAAGTTTTCGTACTTTGGGAATTTTAAATATAAATAGAAAATATGTAGGGTTCCATTTTTATTTAGTTGTCGGTGCCATTTTTTATTCCTCTTCTTTTCTTTTCCTCCCCGCGCCCCTTCAGTGACAAAGATTTTCGACTGACCCGACCCGAACCGGGCCGACCCGAACCCGGATTTTCCGGCTAACTCCAGTAGTCCCAGACGTCGTCACCGGTCGGATTCTCTTCCTCTCCTCCGTGCGGGCCTCCCTGTCTTGGTGGCTTGCACCAGTTTGCACTGGTTTGCGTGCATCGAAGGCGACAGTGGGCGGCTGCGACCCTGTGGCGATCTGACTCGTCCCTTGCCTCGTTCTCCGCCGTCCGGCAGCGCCTCAGCCCGTGTCACCCACTGAACTGCTCGTCTCCTTCCCCTCTTTTGTTCGAGCCATGGCTCACGCCGAGTTAACGTTTGTGCACGACGCAGTGGAGCTCGCAAGCTACTGCGGCATCCGACGCCAGGACCGCAAGCTCCTACAGCCAGACTGAAGCTCAAGGCCACCTCTTACCAGTCACCTTCTTCCCTCTGAGCACGTTTCTGGTGGTCTTGGAGCTCGAACTGCAATAGGTGGTTGCTGGGTTGGACCTCGAACTTGCATCGGCATTTCCGACCACTTTTCGGCTGAAACCGAGGTTCGTTTCAGGTAGTAATCGACTCCTCTGTCTCTGATCTACGTGTTGGTTGTGTGGATGACAAGTTTGGGTGGAGTTTGGAAGGAGGTACGTGGGGCCCACACACAGCCGCTTACGCCAGCGCGTGGCGGCGCGCCCTGCTCCCATATGAGCACTTGAGTGCTCTGTAATCTTGTGCTGGTCGATACTAGCGTTTAGACATATTATTTGTAGATTTCCGTTATCGTGTTTCTCGATTTTCGGTTATTTGGAATCCGACCGGTGGACTATTTGTATAATTGTTATAAATTGATTATCATTGTGTCTCGGTGACCTTGAGAGGTCTCGGAGGAAGAGTTGTCTCGTGTGTCAAGTCTTTGGATTGAGTTTTGAGAGTGTTTTAAATTGAAGTCTTTTGGTTCCTATTGATGCTAAGTTG
Organism: Potentilla sterilis; assembly: GCA_963682095.1. NCBI lineage: Eukaryota > Viridiplantae > Streptophyta > Magnoliopsida > Rosales > Rosaceae > Potentilla > Potentilla sterilis. Next base: position 33,066,699 of record OY821763.1, read on the forward strand.
AGGTTTCATTATTCTCTAGGTGTCTGGGTTAGTATGTCTTGTGCAATAGTACGTGTTGTAATAAGACACAGCAGGAGTTAAGGTAAGTAAACCTCACAGTGTTTGAATATACCAGTTAAATTATAGTAATTGGATCGTTAAATGTGAAATTGTTTTATGAAAATAAATATTTGTTTTAAATTGAATGAACTTGATCGATTACGGTTCATTAGTAAGTAAAATGAGTTTAATATAAAAATAATTTTGAAAGTGTTTTACGATCAATGACTATAGTTGGTATTAGTGGACTATTCCTGAGTGAATGTCTACGTATATATATATTTACGTGAAATATATATATTGAGGTTGTGCATTGGTTGCATTATTTTATTTTGAAATTGTCATAATTGAGCATATATGGGTCGTGTGACGGGTTAATGGGTTGGTTTGGAAACCAACAGCTAATGTAAGATCTTTTCTGTGTGATGATGTGGATCTTACATGTGTGGCGGATTGGATCTCGCCTGGTGGTGAAAGGGATCCTTATGGCAGTTATATCGGAAATCTAACCTCTAGCAGGGTGATTGGTTACGATCAGTCAGATCTCTAGTGTGTCTGTCAGATATTTCATGGGTGATGACTTAATTTTGGAGATCGCATGAGTACATGTTGTCGTTTGATATTCCATAAGGAAAGTTTATGTCTTTTTCATTTGATTTTGCGTTGTGAATTTATTATTCTCGAGTTGTGGTTGTTTTGAAAATGTGATTTCTCATTTATTGTTAATTATGGGAGTACCATGTGGGGTACTTGCGTCTCATGATTATGTGCATGTCTGGTGGGTAACCATGTAGGGTTACCGGAGTCTTGTGTGACTTTAAAAAAATGAGTTTTATGGTGTTCTTCCTTTGTTGTCGAAAATGGAGTTGGGTTTAAAAAAAAAAAGGTGTGTGTTGTTTTTCTTGAGTTTAAAATAGCAACAACTTGGCTTCATTTTGTGATTAACGGATTTCTTATATACTTTTATTTGTTATATAATTGTGTTAATTGTTTGTACGTGACTTCTTGAACTAAGCTATATGCAGGAGTCACGATTGTAATTGTAAGATTTGTTCTTTCCTGAACTATACTTCTATGCAGGAAAGTCTGAATCATATTTTGTGTCTTGTGTGCGGGTGTGTTGTGGGTTAAGTGTTGTTGCGTGAGTTTGAGTTTATTCATACGAGCTTTGAAAAGTTTACCGGGTTTATTGTTTACAACCCAGTGCATTAATCCATGGTGTAGGAGTTAATCTTGTAGGTGATGATTAGCAGAGTTGAGGAGGCAGTTGATAGCTACGGCGAGTAGAAGTGATCCTACTCATTTAGTCTTGTTTTCTTTAAGCATAGTGAGGCATGAGTTGAATAATTACATTGTCCGATATTTTACATCTTGTGTAAGATTGATGGTGTAATAATTGAATTCGCCAGAGTCGCATTTCTTTAGACTCTTTAATGCATAATAAATTATAAATTATTTTCTAGTTAGTTGTGATTATTGAATTATCACGTTTTCGAATTTAAATTTTATCTATTCAAATAAGGGGCGTGACAACACGCCTAGACATAACCTGCTCCAAATGCAGATTACCACTAGCTCTCATAGAGAAGGTTGTGCATGCTAAGCCTCTGTTCCTGCTTAAATTAGTAACTCTTTGACTACTAAACGTGATGCTAACAATATTAGCTCTGGATTCGTAATGGGAATGCAGTTCAAGACTTGCCAACCAAAAGAAGGAACAATGCGGTTTATGTCATTGTCAAAGCTAAACATATAAGTTAAGGAATACCAAGAGCAATCCTTCTATGTATTTACTTCTCTAATTTCCTCTCATGTACTTTTCCTGACTCTTGCCAAGCAATTGTCTTTTGGCCTCGAATGCGGTAAGTACATCAATGGGCATTCAGGATTAACCCGTTCTAGCCTGCAGCACCAATTTAAAACAGATGATTAGAAAACAATGTAAACTTTCACAATTTTGAGTATGGGGAGGAATTGGTTACAAGATGACTCACTTGTAGTTGAGCAGAAAATGGTGAAGGAAAATTCCAACTTCCATCTTAGCAAGGTCATTTCCGGGGCACAGCCTACTTCCAACTCCAAAGGGCATAAAAGTTGCTGGTTTTGGTGTATAGTTCTATACCAGTAAAAGCAACTAAACATAAATATCAAATCCAAGCTGTATTCTTATGTTAGATTATCATATAGTCAGCAAATTCAAAGCAACTTACTTTCCATCTTTCAGGCTTGAATTCCAATGGATTTTCATAAATTTCAGAATCCAAGTGAACGCTCCGCAACCAAGCCAAGACTTTCCACCCCTTGGGAATGATATAACCTGGTATTTCAAGCCATGTAAATCAAATACTGTGTTTAACTGCAAATGTTCAATTGTAATTCATAAAAGAAAGGAAAAATGTATTCTTATTTGGATTCATATATTAAGAAAAAAAAAAATTCTTAAACTGACCATTTACATTCACATCTCTCTTTGCCTCTCGAAAAACCACAAGTGAGAAAGATACCACACGCAGAGTTTCATCAATCACCTGTACGTACAGTTTAAGAGGATTAGTTAAAATGACTTGCTAGTCTAAATAAGAGAGAAAGGGAAGTCACTTGTGTACATTGGAGAGGTACTCCATTTCTCGGTATTCATTAAGGTTCAATCCCTTCTGTGTCGGTGGCCTCCTCTTCAAGATTGCTTCTTGCTCTGCCTGCAGTGCAATTTAAAGTTTAAGATCTATGGAGAAATCTTTTAATTATCACTAGTTCAAGTAATTAAATCCAAATATGCTGAATCTACTGAAGCCAAATAAGTCAAGCGAGTGGAACTTTATAAACAGAGCACAGTATAAACATACAGAGACATAATATCCTACACTATATATTAAGCCTCAAATATCATGCATATTATATATAAAAAAATGATTATGGTTAATTAATCTAATCAGATAGGCTCTATTTTTTCTCACATATGGACAGAATTGTAACGAGTATCGACACAAAATAAGGTTAACATGTAGTGAAAATACTGATGTGCGCAAGGTAGATAAATCTGTATCCCCCAAAATTAAGGACAAAAAAGTAAACAAAAGAATGACAGAAGAAAAGGTCAAGCCAGGATAGTAAGCACAGAAGATTCAAAAAAAGAATAAAAAGATTGAAATTTCAAGTACCTTGGCTTTCTGAAAATATTCTGGGTGTCGTTCCAGATAAGTAGTCGCCCACATTATGGTATGGCCAGAAGATTCATGACCAGCATTCAAGTACATGAGCAGAATATCTATGATGTCCTCATCAGTAAGTTTCTTTCCTTCTTCATCCTCAACTTCCAGTAGAGAATCCATCATATCTTTCTTCTTTTTCAAGAAATTCCTGGCCTTCTTTTGAGCTCTTCGTTCATTCACAATAGATTGAAAAATAGCAACAAGATTTCTCCGAGCCTGAAATTTAATGATGAAGTTAAAAAAGATACAATGGCTCATTAAAGCAGAATCAACGTACTCGTTAATTAGTCCCCTACCTTAAGTGCCTTATGGTAAGCGAATCCGGGAATGTTGATTGCCATGGCTCTAACTCCATAGTTAAGTACCGTATATTCCCTCTCTAGAGCCTCCATTACAGGCTCACTCTCTGAGCTGAGGAAGATATACATAATAATCCTAAAAGTAAGCTTCCTGACTTGAGTTAAAAACTCTATGTCTCCCATGGTGGACCATTTTTCTAAAGATGATACAACAATATCTTCGATATACTTCATGTACAAAGACAATGCTTCATGACCATTGACTGGAGCTGCTGTTATTTTTCTGAGACGCTTGTGCTCTTCAAAAGAGATGCCAATAAACGATTTCCTTCCGATCAGTTGCACAGTGGAAACAGGCCAACCGGGTTTAAATGCGTCATCATCTGTCAAAACTCTTTTACATGTTTCTGGTACTGTGCAAATGACACTGGGAAACCCAAACATGTAGGCCTTGTACATTCCCATTTTACCAAATCTGCATTGTCCAGTGATGAGACTTAGATTAAAATGAACCATACAACAATCTGCTGTTGATAATGCAAGTTCAAACATCAACTAAAGGTGACTAAAGAAGTGGGGCATAAAGGAAACAGGCAAGATAGAGTGTGACCAACACCCCATCAACTATAGTGGTAGTCAGCACATATTCAACCAATTATCTACACATATCTTCTGATGAAAATCATCCAGATACTTGTCCATTGTTTAGCTTTACCTAAATATTCTTCTTTGCGTTAGCATAGAAAAGCTAATAAAGTAGTCTGGTGTTCCAATCCAAAACTAATTGGCAATGGAAGGAGTAGCCCAAACCCTTATAAACCCATAGGCTAGGTCTCATTTTCCCATGTGGGATGTATATTCTCAACAAAAGCAAATAAGAATATAGAAAGCGGAACTAAACTCCACAGAGAATAGCTAATTGCATGCAATGCTATCAAAGCACTGAAAGCAGTTACCCAATGAACCCAGCAGGTCGCAACTAGACTTCCATTTCCCTATAGTGTCAACTTTCCTCTGCTCCTTAAACAATGTGATTTAACTATAAATTATGCCCACTAGAACTAGTTGCTAGTACTTATATTTTTGAACAATAGTTGCTAGTACTTAGGCATCAGCTTTTGCACTGCAAGACTTGGAACCTTTTCCATTATGCAAGAAAAGGTCAAACTACTTTCGGGACAGGGAAAGTAGGAACCCTCCAAAGGAATGCATACCCTTTGTCCTTTGTTGGTGGATGCCATTAACTGATCAATACCCTAAAATATATATCAACATTATCAAACTCCTGTGTACAAATAAAGAGAGATTCTCATCCCATCTATGTCTACTCCGGTCTTCAATCCCAAAACATTTCAAAAATACAATTGTCGATTTTTCAAAATATTATCGTAGACTCCATAATTAATAATGCATTACTTCTAATCAGACATAAACAATGAAAATAACATTGTCCCTTGAAGTTCATATTTATCCCAAAAAACAGTGCTTTTGGTGCAGTTAATAAAATTCCCTGGGAGAACTAACATGTGAAATTTCAACACAGATGACAAACATGGAGATATAAAATATAGGAACTAGAATCCTAAGACAAAGCCAGGTGAATGAAGAATATGACGGTCAAAATGACAAAAATGGCCAACTCAGCCTCTCTGAACTTGTTTTGACTGACGTTTCTTACACTAGTGTACACCAGAGACACCAACACAATCGAATTTTTCCAAAGTAGAGGACAAAACGGAAGTTTCACACGCACAAACAAACTCTGTTGTAATAATTTTTCCCATATCATTCTCTCGGACAAAGGAGGATGCTATTCGCGCTCTCAGTTTAACTATAAGCTTTACGTTGCCAAAATATCATACACAATTAAACTGGGAGTATCAATAACATTACATTTCTTGAACAAACAGAAAACTGGAAAATAGTGAATGGTATCATACCTGGAAACGTAGGAGTTGATGAAGGAATCAGGCTTGTGGGACTTGAAGGCTCTAAGGAAAGACCACATATTTCCAATGAAAGGCAAACCCAAGTCACCAGGTGGGAGAAAGTACTGTTTCTCCCCCAACTTGGTTTCATAGAGCCACCAATTTGCATTCTCCAGGATCCATTTCAAGGCCAGCAAAACACCCACAAAGCTTGCAGTGCCAAAAATTACAGTCCACATAGAACCCGAGTTACCCAACAGTAACCCCACTACTCCCCAAAGCACCATGATGTAATCTGTGATAAACTCAGAAAACTGAAAACGATTTACAGAAACAAACTCCAGTCACCTGGATATCTCTCCCTCTGTCTGGTTCTATCGGTTTGCCACTTATATATAAACACTCTTAGGAGAGGGGCCTACAGTGATGGAGGATTAAAACTACAAAAATGGGTATATAATTCGAAAACCAATAAAGCTCTGATATGACATATAACATATTAAAAAGACTAGGGAAATGAATTGGTGGTATAATGGGTGTGGTGTACCATTTTGCAGTATATGGAGACAGAAAACTGGCCGGCTGTTTTCATCTATGAGCTACTCGGGAACTAACACATTGAATTTGTTTTTGTTTTATTCATTGTTTTATTCAAATTTTGTTGCTCTGCCCTGTGAAGCAGTTTAATACGTTGATAACACATCGGTATTTGAAATTTGAAACTGGGACGTATAAAGAAATATTGATGTAGATTCTTACAAATATTTCACTGATGTAGATTCTTACAAAGGATATGAAATTCTTGTATGCTTGTGTACACGACGTTGTAAGTGTACGGTGCAACGATTTTCAAATCTTAGAAGTAAGCATAATTATCTCCATATTATTCTTGCAGTTTTGAGTCTTCATTAAAATTTCATTATATATTGCTCGAATTTGGTACTTACCGTTCAGTAATTTGAACTTCTAGTTTAAAGGTAATTTTTTTAGCAACACTTAACAGAATTGTTATAACAGAATTGTAATTTGAACTTCTAGTTTGTAAGGGAACCCCAAAGGCTTCCCATGCTCAGAATCTAATCCCTCAGCACATATGAAATGATACACCTATTGTAGCACAGTAGTAGCCCATATTCTAAGACATTGACAATTGAGAAGCCATGAAAAACTTTCGATTTAGGGAGGAATAGAAAGCTTCCACATGACATTCATTGCTATGATCGTAAATATTAGCATATTGTACGGTGGAAGCAGATTTGACAGTGAAATCACCGGAACCAGAAATTTCTGTCATTATTGGGTAGAGGAGTTGAAGCTTGAGCCTTTAAAGTTCATTGTTAAGTAAGGTTGAACCATAAGCAAGATCCCAATTACAATTGTTAGTAAAATTTGCAACTAGAATAGCTAGTACGTAGCATCATTAGTATATCTGAGATATTCACGTACCTAGTTTATAAGAGGAAAAGGAAAGCACCAGTTGAATAGCACCAGTTGGAGTAAATAAAATTTCCTTAAGGTTTTTCATTAAGTAAACAAGAAAGGAAACTGTAGAAACACATTTCATTATTAGATTAATGGGGACAAAAATCCAAGATCATCTTCTAAGTCTAGTGATATACTTACGATTTCTGTGAATGAGAGCTTGGGTATGGAAAAACTTGGTATTAATGATCTTCTAACCTGAAGCCAATTTGTTCTTGCATGTTGAGTCCAATAAGTTTCTTTAGCCAAACAAGCTGAGACGAATTGAGAAGACAGATCTTGAAAATGAACATCTAAGGCAGCATTCCAGGTAGTATGAAGCTGATCTTGTGCGAGAGTAATTTGTTTATCTAAAGATTTTAATTTAGAAAAAAAGATGGCCAATAATTTTTCTATCCTAGTGTTTAGCCAACTCTTGAAATTGGCCAACATGTGTAGCAAATTGCTGAATAGGAGTTCCATTAGCATGTGAGAGCCAAACATTGTGCACCAAATCCTTAAAATTAGGATGTTGTATCCACATAGCTTCAAATTTAAAGATTCTTTTAGCAATGCTGAACTACGTTATTAAAGCTAAAGACAATGGGACCATATTGATCGGAACGTACTGCAAATAGGGAGATTAGTTAAACAATTTCCGGGCAGCGATTAAGTCAAGCACAAGATCCACCAAACCACAAGCATTGATGAAATTTAATAAACGACTCATGTAAAGATTGAGGTAAGGGAGCGAGGTATCCAGCATAATAGACATGTAGCTTCCTATTTTGACGTGATTTCTTTCAATCATGTTATTGGGGAGTCTAACTTTGTAACTGATGTTTTGACATTTGAGACATGCTTGTAATAGATATATCTCGTGGACCATAAGGGCCTCAATGGATCCGAACCATTTTCTCTAGTTGGAGTTGATAGTTCGGCTCTAGAGAGGAGGCCAACTTCCTCGACGTCTTGACGTCGACTTAGTAGAATCTCATTGTGGTGAATCTAACCATGGATATTAAACAAAGACGATATTAAGACGAATATTCCATAATATATGGTTGCATCATATATCTATACTATTATTAAAAAAACAAGATTTGTTACTCAAAACAGAAAAATATACAACTTTAACCCTGAAACATTAAAAAACATTAATGCTAAAAAAATAAATAGGGATAAAATAGTCAAATTACAAAATAACAAATAATAACAAAGAAAAGAAATAATTTTCAGTAATCACCCACCCATATCTTCAGTAACCACCCACCCATATCTTTAAAAAACTACCCACGTATTGGAAAATCAATAAGAAAAAAAAAAGAATGTAAAAAAAAAAATGAAAACAGTTTTTCTCATAATTCTGAAATAATTGCCTACACCTATCAGGTGTGTTTGTAGCTAGTTTTGGATAATGTAAAAGTTCCTACGCGGGAGAGCAGTTGGAACTTGGGAGCTTAAAACCGTCAATCTTGACTCTACAAATAAATATGAACTCGAAACCTGATGTACTTCCTAGTGCTGTCACCTGTCAAGAAGCAAAGAGTTTGATATATTCCTCACAAGTTTACAAATGAATGAGACAACAACCTCCAAGCTAAAGAATATTTGAGATCCTCCAACCCTCACCCCATTTTGTATTCGAGCATGAATGATTGCATATATGTATTAGTTTCCTAACAATAAACATGAACCAAGAAGAACGAGCTGTCAGCAGGAACTTGTAGGAGAATAGATACCTTTCCTCCTTTAATTAAGCCGTCCAATATATTCTTCAAATTATGTAATTGCATGCTTCATAGCATTTTGGACTCTGGATTTTGTAAACATGTCAGTGTCGATCCCCCACATCCTAAGTAAACAAACATGAATGGGAGATTATATTATCATGTCATTATCAATAAGTGAAGGCTAACATTGAAAAGGCAAGAATTCAGCACGCCGGCACTGAATAGAATTGTACATAAGCCGAAGAAGGGTGTCATTTGGAAGTTAATTTGGCACAATTTTGAATTGAGTTACTTGTCACAATCACAAACGTACGTAGTTTTATATGTAGTGTTATTCAGAAATCCAAATAAGCTACCAGTGTACTGTAGTTTGTCTGTTTGTTGGTAACTTGGTATTTTGAAGAAATGCGTACAGTTCAAATGCTTCTTGATTGGAGCCAGTTAGTTCTTGGTGTTTGATCTATCCAACTGTGTCAATGTTCTTTGCTGCTTGTGTGACATTGGCCCCTTTGCATGTCACAAGGACTAGGGCTGGGCATGGGCCGGGACGGGCCGGGATTCGCCTGATCCCGGTCCCGTCCCGCGAGAATTTGAACGGGACGGGACCGGGACGGGATTAGGCTTTTTGAACATTGATCCCGCAGGCCCGGGATCCCGTACGGGACCGGGACTAAAACGGGATCCCTGTTCATCAATTTAAGCAATAAGTTCAATTGTTCATAAATAAAATTAAACTCTTGCAATTCAAAAACAAATGTCCACAACATAACAAATCACATATTGAATTACATAGCAAATCTCATATTGAACAACATAGCAAAGTTAATGTCCAAATAGGATTAAATTCACCCAAGGTACCCAAACTTAACTCGCTATACAAGAAAGGTACCCGAACTTGAAAAACGATCGCCATGGTACCCAAAGTTTTAAATCCTATTATAGAGGTACCTAGCGTGTTTTGACCGGCTGGCTTTCCGGTTTTTGATGACGTGACAGTTCACATTTTGATTCTGAGGGGTAAATGTCCATTATAACCCCGAGAGTACTCCAGTCAACACAACCCTTCATTTTGGCGCCATACTTTGCGCGCCAAAACCCCACATGTTACCGAAATGCCCTCATTCTTGTGGAGCTGGTTTACAGAGTGATTGAGTGGGAGAGAGAGACGTAGTGAAGGGATAATTAGAGAGATGTTGAGAGGGCAGATGTTAAAAAAAAATTGCAAGTTCCTGAGTAAATATGAAAGAACCCCATGTGAAAAAAATAATAATAATAATCATGTTTATAAGGCAAGATCCAGACAAAATGCCATTATAACAACCTTTACCATCATCATTTAACACATGCTTTTCCCTAGAGGGATTGCATACTACTTCACTGCTGATGATTCTTCCCTTCCATATATCTTCCATAGCAGCCTGAAACACACACCAGACAGTTTCCAGTGATGACAGATACAGTTAGTTATTGCATAGATGTCTAATATACATTCCAGTCTTCTTCTAATACATCAAAAAGACAAATAACATTATGACAACAGAAACATTAGATGTATTATCATTATTTTTCACAAGATACACATCCAAACACTACAATAGATACTAGGAATAGAATCGATATACCTCTTCCTCTGCACGAGGTGCAACAAAAGCCAGTGGCTCAGTACAGCCCACTTGGGTTATTGGAGAAACATGCTCCATCCCTTCAGGCACAACATCGAAAGTTGATTCTATCTTTTGCTCCATCCCTTCAGGAATCAATAGAGTTACCATGAGATAAAGACCATGGCGCATGGATGTCCTGCCAATTTTTATCGATGATCAAGAATTAACATAAGACAAAAAAGTGATTAATAATCATTTTGATCATGCATATCCAATCCTTCATACAGATAACATATAATATACCAACGTTTTCTTCGCTTTAACATTGGCTCTTATAAAACATGCCCAGAAAATTAGGAAATTAAAGTTGGGAGGCGGAAAATCCAGACATGTTTTTACAGTATATACCAACTATAAACGGCAATCCAAGTATAAAATATGAAGGCTAAACAGTACATTCTACCAGCTATCTTAATAAATACGGCCTGTATATCCCTCTATTGCAGCCATTGAGATAAATAGACAGCAACTAGCAAATCAACTTCCAGTTGATGCCAACACAGATACCATATTGTCAATAGAATAAAAAGCTCAGTAACATAACTAATGCCTAACTGCATGCGACTATAACAAATATCTAATGCACACACCCTCAACATATAAACCTGCATAATCTGGCTTACTTTTACAGGTACTTGCTGAATATAGCTTACTGAACTACAAATAAAAGCATTTTTAGAAGCTCAAATCAAAATCCACATACCCCTGATGTTCCACTTGCGAGTGGCTTAGCCTCAACTGATTTAGAATGCAGCCATTGAGGAGACAAAGGTATGCTGCTCTCAGATGCTAGGTGATCTGCAATTAAAAACGTAACAATTCATAAACGCCAGGCACCCAATGTATTTATTATAAATTGGTAATATGACTAGCCAGTATGTGAGCATATGGAAAACAATACAAGCATAGAAAAGTGCAAAAGCCAGCCACCTTTAGGGTCATCAAGCAACCCTGTTAGAGCCTTCTCCCCAGCATTTCCTTCCAAGGCTTCATCTATCATAGCAGAAAAGTCAATGGTTCAAGAACGTCAAGGAGGCATATATATATATCAGAATACAAACTGCCAACCACTAGCATAGAGTAAAAACAAAGCAAGGGAAAATCACTGTTCTATAATCCACCATCACTTGAAAAATAGAGTCAGGACTTGAAGAAGCATAGACTCAAATCACAGAATCCTAATTATTCAGAGTGCAAACCACCTACGTAGCATGGAATCGGGTGCGGGTACGGGGAAGCGAAGCGTTAGGAAGCGCGGAAGCATTTTTTTTCAAAAAAAATTGGAAGCGGGTGCGTTTTGGAAGCGTCAGGATAAAATAATATATATATATATATATTATAATTATATATTAAATATAAATAAATATGACGGCACTTTTCCAGAAAAAAATAACATAGCAAGTTCAAACATCAAAGTCACTGTCTTAAGTTATACAATCAATTAACTAAAATAAAAATAAAGATCCATTAACATAAATAATATCATCCTCAAACTCAAATAAAAGAAAGATAGTCATACTCAAACATCAAAGACTTCATTCTCATTCTCCTGAGCATCACCAAATATATCATCCTCTAAAGTTGGTTCATCAAGAGAAAGATCCTCAAACTCAAGCCTCCCAAGATTAGTTTCATCCAAAGAATCAAACTGATCACCTCCGACATCCCACATTTGACTCGGACCTTCTTTGTATGACTGACTTCTTCTAGATAAAAGGCGAAGGTTGGTGTGTACATACACCAAATCTTCAGCTCTTTGTGGAGTAATCTTGTTTCTTGTTGCAGAATGTATGAACTTGTAGGTACTCCAATTCCTTTCGCAACAAGAGGAGGAAGAAGGTTGCCCAAGCAGCTTGAATGCTAAGGCTTGAAGCCTTGGTGCTGAAACTCCATGCACTGCCCACCATGTCAAAGGTGGTAGTATGAACCTATCATGCATTGCATCAACATTACAGAAATCGTCCATACACATGGAAAAATTAGAAAACTCCACATTCACTTCTCTCCGCTCATCCGCATTCTCATAATACTTCAAGATGCAATTTTTTCTTTCCCTTGTAACCTCAATATCTTGATGGGGAGCTTTTCGAGTACTATCCTCTCCTAGCCACTGCGGACTATAGTACCTAGATAATGAGCATGACATATATAATCAATTAAGCAATTTCGGTAATTAAATTTAGAAAAGTAATTAAAAGTAAAGGAATTCATATTAACCAAACACATTTTTTATAGCATATACTTACTTGGGATTTAATGAGTGTGCCATACAATGGAGAGATGTGCTACTCTTGTTCCATCGAGACGTTAGCACCTTGTGTACGACATTCCAAAAGCCTGATTGTTCATGTAGTTGTTTCCTTTCTTTCCTATAAATAGCTTTCTTCACATTCTGAATCATATCTTCCCACCATTCGTACACCAAATGAAGAGACGGCCTATCAGTGTCTGCATGTCTGATGATACTATATATAGGCTCCATGAAGGATAGAACATAGTCAACATCATCCCAAAACATCTCATCTAGTATCTTTTGTTTCACACTAGCAGCCTTCCTCACATCATCTTCTTTGTAATCATCCCATTTATTACTGATTACCATATGTTGCAAACCACCTTTTACTTTCCTGAATCTCCTGAACATCACAACTGTGGAGGCAAACCTGGTTGAAGCAACTGTAAGAAGCTTAAGGTCGCAGTGCTCTGTAAACATCACCAACCTCATTCCATGGTTCATTATGAAATTCCTCACAAATGAAACATCATCTACTAGAGGACTTATCCAACTACAAGACGCATACACATCATCATTGTTTCTTGCATGTGCCGAAGGTGTACATATATTCTTCACAGCAAGGTTCAAGGTATGAACCACACATGGTGTCCAAAAGATTGTAGGATACTTTGCTGAAATGAGTGCACCAGCCTTCACACAATTAGAAGCATTGTCAGTGATAACTTGTACCACATTTTCATGACCAACCTCCTTTATGCTTTCTATGATCATCTCAGCAATCATCTCACCAGTTTTCTGTTCACCCTGACTATTTACGGCCCTCAACATCATTGGACCACTCTCATTTGCTGCAATTATATTGAAGATGGGTCTTCTTTGAGGATCCGACCAACCATCACTACATATACTCACTCCTTTAGTTTTCCATGTATCTTTGATCGGCTGCAAATGATGTTCAATGTTCTTCCTTTCTTTTTGTAGAAGTGTAGTCCTCAATGCATTGTAACCGGGTGGAACATATCCTGGAATGTTAGAGGCACGAATATACGAGTTGCGGTAGTGAGGGTTTCTTGCAAGATTAAAAGGCAATCCACCAGTATAAAACATTCTAGCTATCTCACCATCACATTGCTCCCTAGCATTACTTTGAAATGCCTTTTCCAAAGCTGAACCCATTCCCTTTCTCTTCTTTCGTTCCCCTTCACTTGATGTTGGAACACTATAACTCACATCATAATTAAGAGAAGAAGATGATGCATTCCTTGAAGATGAAGGCAGTGGAACTGATGTAGGGGCTGCATTTTTGACTCTTTGGTTGCAATCATTCACAAGCTTACTCATATTAGCATGTTGTTGAGGACTGACCTTCAAGCAAGTTTTAACACCTTTTCCACTAGCCTTCAACAAATGTGCCGCAACTCTACTATGAGATCCAACATAGAAGTTATTGCAAAACTTACATTGAAACCTCCACGATCCTCCCCCAGGCATTTTTTCAACCTTCTTAGTGAAAACCCACAATGGAGCTTTGTCATCCACATCACCAACCTCAACGTTTGCCCCTTCATTAACGCTCCCAGCAGAACCATGACTACTTGGTGCAGTTGGTGGCTGACTCATTTTATCTACAACTGGAAGAGTGAAATGGCGCTTCTGTACTTCCTAGGTAAATATCATTCTACATTAACATAAACGATAACATAAGTGATATAAATTCAATCCATTGTAAAGTAAAATTCCATCCTAGAAAATTAAAGATGGCACGTGAGAGTAAGAAGAAATGCAATATACAAAATTGGCACCAGATGAAAAGCAAGTTAATTACATAGCATTTTATCTTTCAATAATATGTTAGGAATCGTTTGCCAATTTTGTTGACATGAATGGAAAAGATTAAACACACTGGAACTTTAGATGGGGAATACGGCAAAAGAAAGAGGCACATCATTCTCTAATTATGAAAAGCAGTGGCAGAACAATAATAAGAACATGAGCCAAATGACAAGAAATACACACATATACTAATACAGAAAGAAGTGAGTATATTACTACAGTACTAATGAGTCAATCTTCAACAAAACCAATTAAACAAAGTAAGAAGTCAAAGAATTGTGCATAGAAACCAGAGGGCTCTACAAACTTGACTTCATACGTAACAGGTGGTGTGAACTCCTGGACAATTGATCTTCCTCTATAATTGTTCATCTTATAAATTTTTTTAAGCCTCACCTATAATTCCAGGACCACCAGAGTGACCAGACTATAAACAAGAAAGCAATAAGCTTTACTGGAAAAAACTTGTTAAAGAGGCAAAATTTACAGCCTGCAACGTCTTAAATTAACAGAGAAAGAAAAACTTGTGGCAGAAAAGATTTGAAGAATCCCAACAGAGAACAGTCGATATAAACTCCTTTGCTGTCAACAGATCGATATAGATGATAATGCTATCATTGAAACCGCTTGAAATCATTAATAATATAATCATAATTCAGTCAATGCAATATATTTCAACACGAGCAGGATCGGAAAATCAGGGATAAAAAACCAATTTTACCTAAATTACTAAAATAACAAATTCTGATCCCAAATCATATTCTGTTCATCTACTCCAATCCCCATAAGGTTTTTTTAGAAAGCTGAAAACTTTATCAAACCCATAAATGGTAACAAGAAAATGAAAAGAAGGGTGCTTTAAGGTTTAATCACAAAACCAAATTCAGATATGAATCATACGATAAGACCCATGTAGAAGAAAAAGCTCTAAATTGTTTTGTTCCGACTGAAAAGTCACAAGCAGAACACCCCTTTGCGAATTGAATTGCAGCAAAATATGAGAGAGAGAGAGAGAGAGTAGGGAAACACGAAGTCACGAACCTGGGGAACCTGGAGTAGCCGATGAGGGAGGGGCGGAGGGCATGCGAAGTGGGAGGGAGGCCAAGCCGATGAGGGACTGAGGGAGTAGTCTGAAATTAAGTTTTGTGCAATTGTAAGAAAATGACAAATGTGCCCGCGCTTCCGATCTGTCTTCATAGCGCTTCCAAAATAGGAATCGGCGATTCCGTCGCGCTCCCAAAATCCTCTTTTCCCGGACCCGCGCTTCCGGCCGCTTCCCCGCGCTTCCAAGGCGCTTCCGCTTCGCTTCCGCTTCGGAAGCGCGAAACGTGGAAGGAGAGGCGCTTCCGTGCTTCCTAGGTATTATGTGCCCTCTTACACAAAGCTGCTGCCTGTTTCCTTTATAAGTTTATATATTTAACCCTGACTGGAATCAGTATCATTAAGGTATTATTTTTTCTTTTTTCTTTTCTTTTTTACATTGTAATACCTACTGAATGAACATGGTCTAGTTTAAACCATCCAAACATTTTAATGGTGTAGATTTTATGAAATTCACCTAATGACTGTAAATTAAAGGAGCCAAATCCCATTACAGTGTCTAAGTTGAGCTCAAGAAACGAACTGCTTTCTAATATGTCTAAACAAGAACTTCCTTCTTTTCTTTTTTTTTTATAGTAGAAACGAGAAAATGTTGACGAAATAAATACATAGAAGTATGTCTGTCATGAATCCAATATGGTTGCAGATTCCTTGGGCAAGAAAAGCATTGAGCATGATGTCGATGTGGTATTGTTCTTGATCACCCTGTCGCATATGCATGTGTTATTTACACGATCTTGATGATCACACTAGCTAGATACATAATAGTTTGTGTAGATCGTGCTAGTTTGTTTCATGTTTGTTTGTTTTTTCCTTTTTCATGTTTTTAGCCCTTTTGAGCATCGATGTAACAAAAAACAAAAAACTTTACTAGCAAATATTACAGAGAGTTTTTAGTACACGGTGTGTAAATACACGACACAATGTATATTTATCCATTACACATAGTGCATTAAAGAATTTATGCATTACTAGTAAAAGAACCTATCGAGAATGATACTGAAAAAAATCACCGCGGGAAAAAATGTAAAAACAAACAGTTGGTGCGGGGAAGATAAAATAGAGATTGATGCAGGGAGCACCTCTATGATAGAATACACTCGACATTCCAAGGAATCCAATGGGAAGAACTCCTTCTCCAATTTGAATATTTTTACTAATGATAAAACTCAAGACTTTAGACAAATTAAATGAGGGAGTGGATTCAGCGCACCAAAGTGCACTTACACCAATAGTGTGTGAGTCATTTACGCAGTCATTTTTTTAACTCCGTCAATGTTTTTTAACGCCTCAATAGCTGGGTATTGTGGACGCTGCTTTTTATGATATTTTTTCTTGCTAATTCTGTATTTGTTGATCATGTTACATAGTAGCTCATCTCCAATTTGCTTTAATTATAGTATTTTACAACTTTATCTTCATTCACCACTCGAATATTAACGTTATATGAATAGTTGGTAATTAAATAAATAGTTGAAATTACATATTTGAATGTCGGTTCACTTGCACCTTAGAGCGTTAATTTTCCATGAAGACATAGCTTCTTTTTATAGGATAAGGAAGGGAAAACAGAAAGACTACATATTTAAAACTTAAAAAATAAAGAGTCATTATTAGCATTGACTGCATCTTCACTAAGAGTCTCTAACTCCAATGCCTGGAAGCCCAAAAATTATCTTTAGAATGTAAGTTTGTTTCTCCAATCAATGCAACAAATCTTTAACGTCCAAATTCATGGTCGTCTTCTGTATCAAAGAGATAATTTTTCTACATATAGCAGCACTACATTTACATACGCCAGGCCATTCAAGTCACACAAAAGAATTATGGAGTACACAATAAAACCACAAAAAGTAGAATGAAATCGATCTATACTCAACCATGTTTGTTTGTAATATTTTCCCCGGGTACTGAACTTCAATAAAGGTCAGAACCTCAAGTACCGTTCTATTATGATTTTCTTAGAAAAAATTGCATGTGTATTTTTTTTTTTAATGACCATAGGGTGTCAAATTAAGAGTGTTGCTATGTGCATAATTAATGTAAAGAAAGTTGCATCAAAATCATGACTTATTAAGAATGCTCTTGACAACGTCAAAAGACACTCTTAATGAATTGATTAAGAGGAGTCACTATGTATCGATAATTCAAAATTAAGAATGTGTGAGAAGACACGGTCTTGAAATGTAACTTGAGGACTGTAGTTGGGTTAGAAACTCTAAAGAATTTAGTGAGACCTACATATGCTCCTACGATCAATCGAAGTTTTTACTCTAAGGAAAGATCAATTTTGTCTAATGGAATATGACAAAGAAGTTATGGGAGATTAAATTCTCAATCTAATTAACTACAATAAAGCACATCACAGTACTTAACATAATATGCAAGACTCAATTTCTCATTTGTTTGAGAAATTGTGAATCTTGGATTAGCTATGCGCCCACGCAACACCAATGCAATGGCATAAGGACATTCTTTCAAATACTTCAATATATGAAAGATTTGGGTTTATTTAATCCCTACATAGGAAAGAAAAAACGACAAGATAAAATTGACACTATCCATGTTGTCGCTAGCTCTATATGCATGAGGAAAAACGCATCAAAAGTGAAATAAGAAAATATGTTGATGCATATAAGTAAACTTCTATGGAGCTCTGTGAGTAGCTCAGGTTAAACTAAATTATGAGCCTTATACGGTTGGAAAGCTACGTTCGTCCATACCTTTTTTTGTATACCTATTTTTTAGAAGAAGTTATGACTGTTTTAGTACACGAAAGTCATGAATATCCTTTTCAACGTAAACTTATGTTTTAAGTTCTCAAACAGTCTTCTCCTTAAAATCAAAGTGAAACGGATCAGATTTGAGGACTATATATGCGACAAAGATGTACTTAATCGTTGCCAAAAGCCACTTTTGGAAAACACAAATATATTGCATTCCAAGTTTGAAATGTGAAGAGAGCATAATACTATATATAAACCTTAGCTGCCAAGGCTTAAGGCTTTATATATATCCGGCGGTTGGAGTTGAGCTACAATCAAGGAGTATTACCTATCTCTTGTTGTCTTGTTGTAGCTATCCAAGGTTGGTCGGGTTCGACAGGCACCTACCCATTTTAATGGCTCCAAGCCTAGTAAGAGACCATTGGTTGAATGAATCAATGGGTATAACATAATCAAGATGGAAGAGCCGACTTAGTTGTGCCAAACTCAAGGTACATGGGGATTGGACATGGTTGGTGTAATGACTTGACTGGGCGGATGCTGAAGGCACTAGCAAGCTAGCAGGTCACGAATCCCACATCGTCCAGGGGAGACAAGTACGTTGCTGTGCCTATATATGAAAAGTTAGCTCCTAACATTGAGATGCGTTTTGGCGTGAAACCTCAAGAATAAAAACGTGCGGGCCAGTGAGCCCAAAGCAAATTATATCTCAAGTATGTGGATTAGACTGTTACAGTTGGGGACAAAGGTGACAATATGGACGCCCTAGATGACCTGGTTGAGGGTATGGAGGTTATGGAGGTGCGATTTTTATATTAAGTAACTCTGGCGTTGGTATAGAGATTGTAGAAAGCTTGGCATATGCTCGGCGTGATCACTGGAACGCCGAGGTGATGGCAGCTGTCGAGAAAGAGGCTCCGGACAACAAGGATGGGAAGCTCAATTTAGGTCGGGTGCCCTCATCACTTTTGTGGCCTAAATCAAAACTTGATTTGGACCAAGGCCAGATTTCATATTCGGGATCTAGGAGGAGCGACCCAGCCAAATATCCCGTCTTTACCTATACGAGCATGGAGAAAACTTATTTTTCTATTTCGTTTTTTCCATTTAGTTATGCCTATACCTATATAGTAGAACCTCGACAAAATAATACTCGATTAATTAATAATCTCGCTAAAATAATAATTTTTGCCAGTCCCGACTCGGGGCCAACAGGCTAAATTAATATTTCACTAAATTTATAAGATAATAGAAATTAGAGAGTTCACATAGACCTCAATAAATATATAAATGTTGTAGGAGAAACAAAGAATAAGCAAAGCGTAATCTTATTGATTGTTAAGGAAGCCTTTATATAGGCATTACAACAAGTATCCCTATAAATCTGGAATTCCTTATCTACTAAAGATTCTAGATATCTAGTCTAATTAGGTCAAGGCACACCACGGAAGTTACGTAATTAACATTCCTTAAACACTCTCCCTTGTGTCGCATACCTAATGGTGCATAAGGTGTTGCCTCGCTAAAATCTTGCCAGTAAAACAAAAATCTCTTAGGCAAAAATAAAAGCATGGTCGAAGGAAAAAGAGCACAACGCACCAACTACAAGTGCGTAAGACATGCATAAGTAGACTCCCCCTGAAGTCTACATGAACTCCCCCTGATGAATAAATCAGTCTTTGAGTTCGGATAAGTGACACATACCAATGTGCTTCACATGCTTCACAAATGTAGGTTTGGGTAGAGACTTGGTGAATAGATCAGCGACATTATCTTGTGAGCTGACTTGCTTCACTTGAATATTCAAAGTCTCTTACTGCTGCTGATTGTAGAAGAACTTAGGCGAAATGTGCTTAGTATTGTCATCTTTGATGTATCCCAACTTCATTTGCTCAATGCATGCTGCATTATCTTCGTATATGCAAGTTGGTCCTATCGTAGTAGACTCAAGTCCACTAGACTCTCGAATGTGAGATATAACTGAGCGAACCCAAACACATTCTTTGACTGCTTCATGTAGTGCAATGATCTCAGCATGGTTCGAGGAAGTAGCAACAAGGGTTTGCTTAGTTGATCTCTAAGAAATTGCCGTATTCCCCATGGTAAAAACATAACTAGTTTGGGAACGTCCTTTGAGTGGATCAGACAAATATCCAGCATCAGCGAATCCTACCATCACGTCATTTGGTGTATCTTGGTAGGAGGGGGTATTACCGAAACCATATCGTGACCACGCTTTGGCATCCTCGTGATCAGAAACGGCGGTGTTGCAGCAAGAGGCTGAGCCGGCCGCAGAAGTGGCGATGGTGCAGTAAGCAGCCGAACTAGGGCCGGACTGGACGGCTGCCCTAAGGTGATCCGAGCCTCGGTTGCCATCGTGGGTTACAAGGGTCCGGCCGATGGTCGAATCCTGATAAGTGTATCGATAGAACAAGCCCATGTCGCTGGTTTCTTTCAAGTATCGGAAGATAGTCTTGATCTCAGTCCAATGACGTTGTATTGGCGTAGAGCTAAATCTAGCTAACAAGTTCACCGAGAATGCAATGTCTGGCCTAGTGCACTTAGCTAAGTACAACAAAGCTCCAATAGCACTAAGATACGGATATTCAGCTCCCAAGACCTCTTCGTCATCTTCATTCGGACGAAACTGATCTTTGTTGATATCCAAACTTTTAACGACCATGAGAGTGTCTGTAGTATGCATAACTTTGTCCATGTTAAATCGCTTGAGCATCTTTCAGACATATGCAGATTGGTGTACAAAAATTCCACCACTTTGGTGCTCTATTTCTAGGCCTAGGCAAAACCGAGTCCTTCCCAAATCTTTCATTTCGAATTTAGATTTCAAGTAGCTTGCGGTCTCATTGATCTCATTTAGAGTTTCGATGATGTTCATATCATCAACATAGATGGCGACTGTGGCAAATCCTGAACTTGTTCTCTTTATGAACACACAAGGGCATAACTTATCATTCTTGTATCCCTTCCCAACCAAATAGTCACTCAAGCGATTATACCACATTCTACTGGATTTCTTAAGTTCTTATAGAGAATGCTTGAGCTTGATAGAAAAAGCACTTCGTGGTTTCTACTCAATTGATTTGGGTAACGAAAGTCCTTCAGGTACTTTCATATATATGTCGGTATCTAGATCCCCATAAAGATACACTGTAACAACATCCATAAGCTGCATACTGAGTCTCTCTGAGACTACCAAACTGATTAGATAACGAAAGGTAATAATGTCCATGACCGGAGAATACGTCTCCTCATAATCAATTCCATGGTGTTGAGAAAAACCTTGCACCATGAGTCGAGCTTTATATCGCTGGACTTCACCATTCTCATTGCGCTTTCTGACAAAGACCCATTAATGTCCAACTGGCTTCACTTTCGGCGGTGTAGGGACAACCGGTCCGAATACTTGCCTTTTTTTTAGAGAGTCTAGTTCAGCCTGAATTGCTTCTTCCCACTTCGGCCAATCCGCCCTTCGTTGGCACTCACCAACATAACGAGGTTCCATTTCGTCATCGTCAATGATCTCTTGAGAAACGGCTTAGGCGAATGCATCATCGATATACATGGAAGACATTTCCATGAGATTGGGCATGCATAAGAAGTTTAGTGAGATTTCCTTGTTTTCCAACATCAACGGTGAGTCTGAGGCTTCCCCTAGAGAATTCAGAGTTGATTCTTGGACATAGGTATAGTCGGAGACAATCTCATGCGACGGCGTCACAGTATCGATGGTAAGCAGATCGCTTTGTGCCGGTACAGTGTCCTTCGAACCGAATGGTTTCCCCCTCTTCCTTGGGGGATCCGAAGTCGACGCCGGCTCTCCACTTGAGGAGGTCGTTCCTAGGTTGCCGACAGCACCCAAGGCACGGGTCTCGAGAATGGCTGTGCGTGGTGGTCGTCCATGTCGAGGGACGTTGATCCTGGCAGGTACATTTGCAGCATGTATGGTTGATCTTGTCACTTTCGCGATATCGGTAAAGGAGTCGGGTATCGAATCCGTAACCTTTTGTAATTCCAATATGCGTTGTACTTCTGTCTCACACTGAGACGTGCGGAGATCATAATGAGACATAGTGGGAGAGAACGACGTCAATTCCTGACGTTCCTTAGGGACGGATGCGTTCCCATCTCCTCCAAACGGCGGGAATGATGTCTCATCAAATTGACAATATGCAAATCTTGCAGTAAACAGATCACATGTCATAGGCTCTATGTAGCGGACAATCGTTGGTGCTTCATATCCAATGTAAATAGCTAATCGTCGTTGGGGACCCATCTTTGTACACAGTGGAGGCGTGATCGACACATATACGGCACAACCAAAAGTACGCAGATGCGAAATGTCAAGCTCGTGACCCGTTAACAGCTGGTTCGCACTAAATGGTTGGCTATCTGTGGGTTATAGATGACTAAACATAGCTGCATGTAGTATTGCATATCCCCATGCTGAAACCGCTGAGTTAGTGAGGGACCGAGCAACAAGCTGAAGTCTCGTGATGACTGCTTCTGCAAGACCATTTTGAGAATGAACGTGGGGCACGGGATATTCAACGTGAATTCCGACGGACATGCAATAGTCGTCAAAACACTTGAACGTAAACTCTCCAGCATTATCCAGTTTGATTCACTTAATCGGATTGTCGGGGTGGTGAGCCCGAACCTTTTAAATCTGAGCTAGAAGCTTAGCAAATGCAGTATTTCTTGTGGACAATAATGCGACATGTGACCAACGCGTCGATGCATCAACCAGAACCATAAAGTATCTAAATGGTCCGCACTCTGGTGTTATAGGTCCACAGATATCACCTTGGATTCGTTGTAAGAACAGAATATTCTGTTTCTTGTCAATAGTTAAAGATGGTCTTGATTGTAGTCTTGCTAGTGAACAAGCTTTGCAAAACGAGCGGTGGGCATTGGACATCGCCACATACCGCAACACCGGGGCCACCTCCCCGCAGCCTAGCAATATGGACGCGTCTCGATATGGCAGAACGCCCGGTCGAGGTCCCATACTCTCCGACTCGCACCGATTTGGCAGAACGCCCGGTCGAGGTCGCAGCCTAGCAATATGGACTCGTCTCGATATGGCAGAACGCCCGGTCGAGGTCCCATACTCTCCGACTCGTACCGATTTGGCAGAACGCCCGGTCGAGGTCGCAGTCTAGCAATATGGACTCGTATCGATATGGCAGAACGCCCGGTCTAGGTCCCATAATCTCCGGCTCGTACCGATTTGGCAGAACGCCCGGTCAAGGTCTAGTGCACAAGTTCACTTGGGAGACTCGCCTCGATATGACAGAACGCCCGGTCGAGATCCCATGCTCTTCGGCTCGCTCTGATATGGCAGAACGCGGGGTCTAGGTTCCATGCACAAATCTATTGCATGGCGGATTTCAACACCCCATAATCATTCCATGCACACATCTATTGCATGGCGGATTTCAACGCCCCACTATCATCTCCATGCTCATAGCACTACAACACTTCAGCACAATACTACTTATATTGCAAACATACTCATAAACTGTTGCACTTCATCGGTAACAGGTACTCACCCCGGTCACGCCCAATCTTCAACGCGGACTTGGGGGACTGGGCACCGTTGGGTTGGTAACCCTGCGGGTCTGCGGGACAAGGGCAAGACAGTTTAAGTCCCCATTCAAGATTGCACTTGACCGGGAACTTGGGAGACTTGTTGACAGTAGCCACAGAGAGGCTACAGCAGGCCCGCAGACCCGCAGTTAGTGCACCAGGGGCCGGCCCGAGGCCCGGGACCGGATCACCAGCACCCGGCCTCGAGGTCCAGCAGTCTATCCTGCTACCAAGGACCCGGGGACCGGGGGCGCCTGCCAGCCAAAGAGGTCACCAAGGCTGCCCTTTGGTATGCAAACAGAAGGGAACCAGTCCCACATCGAAGAGTAAGGCCAGACCTCACCCCTGGCCACCTATATAAGGGCCCCAACTACCCCCATTAATAGGTAACTGATCCTTCCTACCGCTTATATACGTGCTTAAGTTATATCTATTCCAACTATACTAACTTAGGCATCAGAGAGGAGAAGACCGGCCCGCCCGGTATTCCCCTTAGTAAGCAGGTTTACAGGAGATCACACGAGGATTCATCTGTCTCTACAAGGCCTACGGGTTTGTGCAGAAACACTCTATCTACTAAAGATTCTAGATATCTGGTCTAATTAGGTCAAGACACACCACGGAAGTTACGGAATTAACCTTCCTTTAACAATAAATTAATAATCACTTATTATATATAAATACTTTTACATTTACGAGTACTTCATAAAAAAATGACTCAATTGTTACTTGTTTCCTTTTGAAAATGATGTCACCTTGAACAACATGATACGTCGAATAATATAGTATATCGAATAAAATAGGAAAAATGACCATTTACACATAAATGGGTTAAAAATTGACCATTTCAATGTTTATTGCCCAGATCAATGAATCTTGGGAAAATTACACAACTACCATAATGCATGTAATTCAGTCATATTGAAACATATTTACCCTAACCAATTCAATATTAACCTATCTCTGTCCCGCTCGGGCAGTTCGGCTTCCACAACAACACATAAAAAAAAAAAAAAAAACCCTAGTTCCCCAAATCCCCGCCGCCGCCACCGCCGCAGCAGCCCCTCCCGATCTCGGATCAACACCTGCACCCGTGACCTCGCCACATCGAGCCCAGATCGAAGCTCTGCCGCGTCGACCCAGCAGTGGCACGTCATTGACGTTGAGCCCAGCCGAGCGCCGACGACGCAGCCCCGAGCCCAGCAACATCGCTCCAAATCGGACCCCAACCCGACGTCTCCTACGTCGTTTGACCAGATCGGACCTCCGCTGCATCAACCCAGCAGTCCCACGTCGTTGACGTCGAGCCCATCCGAGTGCCGACGACGCAGCCCCGAGCCCAGCAACGTCGCTCTAAATCAGCTGCATCGAGGGTTGACTTGGTCGAGGGTGACGACTGGATCGGTGCAGGTGGCCCAGACAGGTGGTCCATGCAGGTCGACGGGGATGAAGAGGCTTTGGGGCGGCGTCGATCTGGCTTTGGGGCGCATGTGGCCCATGCAGGTCGAGCAGATCCGGCGTCGATCTAGCGGAGGAAGCCAGGTCGGAGATAGGTGGGGTGCCCAGAGTATATTTTCTGGGTGCTTTGATTAGGTTTCTGAGTACCCTAAACTCAAATTACTGACCCTCAGTAATCAAATTACTGACCCTCATCAATTAAATTACTGACCCTCAGTAATCGATTACTGACCCTCAGTAATCGATTACTGACCCTCAGTAATCAAATCTGACCCTCAGTAATCAATTACTGACCCTCATTAATCAAATCTAACCCTCAGTAATCGATTACTGACCCTCAGTAATCAAATCTGACCCTCAGTAATCAAATTACTGACCCTCAGTAATCAATTACTGACCCCCAGTAATCACATTAAAAACACTCACTAATCTATTACTGACCCCCAGTAATCACATTACTAACCCTCAGTAACTTGAGTCAAGTGATTGGAATCTGGCAACTAAAGTAATATTGAAAAAAAAAATTCCGACAAAAAATCCGATTGGGAAAATCTGATTATTGGGGGGTCAGTAACTTTATTATACATAAGGGAACATTCCGGTGAAAAAAAAATCCAGAAAAAAAAAATTTCGTCGAAAAATTAGGTGACCGGAATCTGGCGACCGGAGTTAGGTAACTGGAATCCGGCGACCGGTCATTGGACGTCGGCGGAGTTTGGGTTTAGGGTTTAGGGTTCTTCTCTATCTTCCACTTTCTCTTCATATGAGTGATAAGGGGTGAGAGCAAAAAGGGAAGAAAAAAATTAAAATTGTACTAGGGTTGAAAAAGATTTGTTCAAATGGGCAATAGAGTTGTTACCTTATGTTGAATAGGGGAAGAAAATAAGATGGTCATTGGAATTGGTAATGAGGAGGTCAAATTAGCATTAAATGGACATTTTCTAAATAAAACAATATATTTTATAATGTACACGTAATAAATTGAATAATGTAATACACTGAACGTACAATTAATAGAAAATGCCATTTAGTACTAATTTGGCCCCCTCATTACCCATTCCAGTGACCATCTTATTTTTCTCCCCAATTGAACATAAGATTACAACTCTATTGCCCATTTGAGCAAATCTTTTTCAACCTAGTACAATTTTAATTTTTTTCTTCCTATTTTATCCTTCTATCTTATCTAACAGATTTTTGAATTATAATGTGCTGAGAAAGTGGAAAATAAAGAAACTTTGCAGAAAGGTCACCCAACTCCTCCGGCCTCTCATGGCCGGTCGCCGGAGTCGTCGAATTCCTGTCACCAATTTTTTTATTTTTCGCCGGATTTATATATATATATATATATTATAATCAGGTTATTGGACGATGGTTACTGACCCCCAGTAATCAATTACTGACCCCCAGTAATCAGATTACAGATTCCATATTTTTCAGTAACCATGTTACTGACCCCCAGTAATCAGGTTATAGATTCCATATTTTCCAGTAACCATGTTACTGACCCCCAGTAACCATGGTTACTGACCCCCAGTAATCCAAGCATGAAGTTGCAAAACTTTAATCACCAAACATCCACATTATCCCAGAAATTGAAATTTATTCACCAAACATCCACTTTAATCACCAAACATCTAAATTTGGGAAACTCGAATCTATAAAATTGAAATTGCGGAAGCATAGAATCTCAAAAGCACACAGCCACAAGAACATGACCATGGCTACGTATTACTGACCCCTAGTAATAGTTTTACTGACCCCCAGTAATAGTTTTATTGATTAGGGTAAATGTTAAAGAAGAATAGCTAAAACATGTGCCTACTCCGTTTCCTACCCTCACCTCCCCTCTCATGCATAGCCTTGCATTTTCAATCGCGTCTTCAATTCCAACCATTATAATCAACTATAATCAAACCTAGCTTCTCTTCCTCTTAATCGCGAAACCCTAGATCGCCCATCGAACACCTAATCCCGGATGGGCTGGGCTGGGCTTTCATTCCCCTATCGAATTGAACGTCATATCCAACAACCACGTTCAATTCCCGACTTGCGAATTTGCTGGGCTGAGGGCTGTGTCGTCGGCGCTCGACTGGGCTCGACATCAACGATGTGGGACTGTTGGGTCGACGCAGCGGAGGTCCGATTTGGATTGAGCACAGGCAGTGGCTTCGATCTGGGCTCGATGTGGCGAGGTCACGGGTGCAGGAATAGGGTGCTGGTGTTGATCCGAGATCGGGAGGGGCTGTTGCGGCGGTGGAGGCCGAGTTGGTGGAGCAGATGAAGTTGGAGGTTGTGGTTTCCGGCGGTGAGGTGGCGGTGGAGGAGAGGAGGAGGAGGGTGAGGGTAGTGAGGATCAGAGAGTGATTGAGAAAAGTGAAACCCTAGCTTGAGAGAGAGATATATATATGATTTTAATATAGGGTAATTATGTATTTTTGCCAAGATTCATTGGAATGGGCAATAAACATTGGAATGGTCAATTTTTAACTCATTTTTGTGCAAATGGTCATTATCCCTACAATTAATAATGTATACAAAATTAAGATACAACTACTTTTTTTTCTGAAAAATTGCAAAAATATTTATTATAATTTGATAAATTAATAAGTATTAATTTATAAATAAATTAATAAGTTATTAATTTATCTATATATTAAAAAATCACTAAATTAATAATTTTTACCGGTCCCGAAGTCATTAATTTATCGAGGTTCTAGTGAATAATGTATCATAATTATATATAGACTCTCTAGCTTTAAATAAATGAATTAAGTTCGAATATAAGACCATTTTTTAATATATCATTGTTGACATCTTGACATGAGATTTTTTTTTTGTTCTAGAAATAATTGATGTTAATTAATGTGAGATATCACTATTTGTAAAACAAATATATATAATTGTTCTAGGAGCAAGAAATGATAAGCAAAGCGTAATCTTATTGATTGATAAGAAGACTTTTACGTAGGTATTACATCAAGTATTCGGAATAATCAAGGATTCTCTATCTACTAAATATACTAGAAATCTAGACTAATTAGAACAAGACACATTACGGAAGTTACAGAAATAACATTTCTTGAACACTCACTACCAGAAAAAAGCCTTTTATCGACGAAAAAAAAAAAAACGGCCGACGACATACTATTTTCGTCGGCTATTCCCAAGAATGGCCGACGATTTTTTCTTTCGTCACTAAAAATAAAAAATCGTCGGCTATTCCACAAGAATGGCCGACGATTTTTTCTTTCGTCCCTAAAAAATATTTTTCGT